>ML976692.1:653482-686692 GCA_010015655.1 Bimuria novae-zelandiae CBS 107.79
TACGTGTGACGAGGCTCAATACCATATTCCTTGATTTTATCACCTAGGATATTAAAATACAGGCTGTATTTATCCCCTGAGTCGGCTTGGTGGCGATTGCTGTCCATACCAGTTGCCCATCGCGAGGTAAGATAGATGCTGTGCCAATTAATAAAGCGCGTAACCCAGCTCTCGCTCACTAGCTCCTTGGCTATTGTCGACGCGAAATTTCGTATCATCTCTCTTGTAGGTGGTAGGTGACGTGCTATGAGTCCTTCTATATATTTAACAAGCTCTGCCTCTTGTTGTGGAGCAAGCTTTTGTTGGTTGATAATCTTTAATGCGTGTGGCTGTGTTGTAGCATGGTGCCTTCGCATCAAAGTTGAGCGAGAAACACTATACTTTTTAGCTACTTTTTGGTACGAAAACTGTTTGCTAGGGCTTAGCAATATTAGATCTGCAAGCGCGTCGTTAATTGGAGCCATAATGGTAGAGTTATGAGGTTGTGAAGTTTGAGTGTTTTGGCGTGGGTGGCCCATCACGCGAAGTGGCTCATCACGCGCACGGGCATGTTAACGTGTCCGTGCACCCAATGCACGGATTCAGCCAATGCACGCCGAACATCCGACGCGTCAAAACTCCCTACTTTCAACACGCGATAACTCCACCAATATGGATCCAATTCAAGCTGCGATAGATGAGATCGAATCGCGAGAACCAGGAGAAGATTTTTCATATACAGAAATTGCTACCAGATATGGTGTTAATCGATCTACACTCTCACGAAGGCACCAAGGTGTTACCGCGACGCGTGCAGCCAACACAATCAATCAGCGAAAGCTCAACCCACAGCAAGAGCAGGAGCTTGTACGATATATCAAAAGGCTCACAGAGAGACATATACCTCCTACTAGAGAGATGATACAGAATTTTGCCTCGACAATAGCAAAGGAGCCAGTCAGCGAGAGCTAGGTTACCCGCTTTATCAACCAACACAGCATTCATCTCATCTCGCAATGGACCGTCGGCATGGACAGCAATCGCCACAACGCTAATTCAGTGGATAAATATTGCCTCTATTTCAACCTTGTACACAGCAAGATCGATCAATATCGCATAGATCCTCGTCATATCTACAATATGGATAAAAAAGGTGTCCTGATCGGTATCGTTGGTAGAACAAAGAGGATATTCAGCAGACGAATGTGGGAGAAGAAGGAGGTTAGGGCATCACTCCAGGATGGCAATCGCGCGTGGATCACGCTCCTAGCATGTATCTGCGCTGATGGATCAGCTTTGCCGCCAAGCCTTATCTATGAGGCTGCCAACAAGGACATCCAATCAAGCTGGGTAGAGGATATCAAGGCAGGATATTATAAAGTCTTTATCACCTCATCATCCTATAGCTGGACGAACAACGATATCGGGCTTGCCTGGCTTAAGCAGGTGTTTAATCGCTGTATAAAAGAGAAGGCTCGACGATTATATTAACTTTTAATTATAGACAGCCACGGATCTCATGTTACTATAGACTTTATTAACTACTATAATTAAAATAGGATCCTGCTTGCTGTCCTGCCTCCTTATTTAACTTATACACTTCAGCCACTTAATGTTACGATATTCAAGCCTCTATCAACAGCCTACTCAGCAGAGCTATCAAGATACCTTTATAGAAGCTAGGGCCTAGCTTCTATCACTAAAGGCGACTTCTTTCCCCTATTCTAGAATGCGTGGAAGGCCTCTTTTAAGGAATTAACTATCCTCAGCTCTTTTAGAGCCACAGGTATATCGCCACCTAATCCTAACCCTATCCTTAATAGGTTCACCTAGGATCAAGAATCAGGCAATAGCTCCTTATTAGGGCTTAGCGATTATGACTAGAGAAAGATAGATAGGCTTGTACGCTCTACAGTGAGTGATCAAAGTAGCAAGGATACACAGAAGCTTCGTTAATTACTCCACCACCTATCTGTTGAAAATGAGCTGCTTAAGCATGACAACGATGGGCTTAGGCAGGCGCTATCTATTAAGAAGAAGCGTAATAAGAAGAGTAAAGCTCTAGACCTTTAATAGCGCTAGGAGTATTATAGTGGGGCTATCTTATAGTTACTAAGGAAAGTAAGGGAGGCACGTTATTATTAATTAATTAAGGAGCAAGAGGATAAGTAGTAGTAGCTTTAAAAAGCAGAGACAGCAGAGCTAAAGAAGGCAGCTAAGCTATACAAGGAGAAAATCTAGCAAGAAAAGCGTGCAGCGAGAGAGGCAGCGAAGAAGGCAAAGGAGAAGGAGAGAGCTGAAAAGGCAGCTCAGCGCACTGCCCAGAAGTCTGCCAATAACGCTAAAAAGGCTCTACAACTATCCCAAAGGAGTAAGAGAAAAGCTTCTCAGCCATCTCCACAGAGCAGAAAGCGTCAGAAACGTGTTGTTAATGCTACGGATGTTGGGGAGGCCTCAAAGGGCGCATCTGCTGCCCCAACCAAATCCACACGGAGCGGCCGCGACGTCAAGCTTCCAGATAGATTTAAATAGTGCAAATGAATCGCAGCTATCGATTTACTATCCTAGTAGAAAATCTTATAATAATATTGTTTGTGGGTGGTTCTGCAGCCTTATTTCTAATAGAGCGTTTATGGTGTTCGGCGTGCATTGGCTGAATCCGTGCATTGGGTGCACGGACACGTTAGTCAGACACGAGAACGCGAAAACGTCACGAGACACGACCCATGGATCGCACCCCCAGTTCTTCATCGATCTCTTTGCGTTTCCGCCTGCATTTCCAATACTAAAAAAATGGCCTATACTATTGAGCGCATCTTCGTCGTTAGTTACCCGATAGCACTTGTCAAATCCCCACGGAGATTGATTGATCAGAGCGGGGTGATGTAATACGGGCATAATTAAGTCTTGTGCCTTCGAGCGCAAGCGCTTCTCTGGCGGTGTTCATGAGGGCAGATGCGATGTTCATCTTGGGTTCTCAATGTTTCAACGTAATACTATGGGTATTGCTTACCTATGTAATACGATTTCTCTTCGCGCCATGCACCTCTTCCGAAAAGTGCCCGAGAGGTGTCTGCATGCAGGATTTGTAACTTTACAGGTACAGGAGCTTGAATCGCCCTTTATTTACCAATTTAGGAGACTTAGCTGTTCAATGCATTTGCGCTCACCTCACTGGGCACCTTTTGGTTCATCCCTGATCGCGCTAGAATTCATGTGCAGGAGACAGATTATGCCTAACTCTTTCTTGGCGCTTCGAAGATACGAGGACAGTAGTGGTGGAGCAGGAGTATCTACATAGGCTTTTTGATGGTGTGAGGACAATCTCTCCTCAGCCTACAACCATACCAACCCTTCACTTCCAAGATTGGCTGCATAGTTTCGAACAGCTGCACACACTCTTCACCTCGGTCATAAGCCAAAAACATAGCTGTTGCAATGCTATTCAACTCGAGTTCTTCCAACCCGTATATCAGCACCAATCAAAAACAAATTTTCCCCGCGTATACTTACATCTACTGTGACTGCTTTGCGCAAATGCGACATCGAACGTGCGTCAAGTGCTAACATAAATCTCTTTATACGAATCAATCTCGGCAAATTCCCCCCTAGTGTCTAGTTTAAATGGCTTGTTGCAAGGCGACGGAAACATTACAGCTGTAATTTCTTAGAGGCTTATAGAGAAAGGCACTGCATTGGGCGATGCCGCGTGAGCTTAACAGCCGGGTTGACTTCGGAGGATTTTTACCCAACTACCAGAATCTGTAGAAGAATGTCCGAGGCGAGCTCTCAACGATGACGCATTCTTCAATAGGGAAACCAACTCGAACCCCCACCGCAGAAAGGCATTTTATGAGTAATGACTTGTCGCAGTTCTTTAAGTGTCGTTCGTCTAACAAATCTAACTCGTAGAGCGCCTTCAAGTGTACCAGGAAATCTCACTGGAATCGATGGATATCACCTCATCTACCATTCCAGGGAGAATTAGATGCCACGAGCCAACAGGTCACCATGGTGATTGATGACTCGCAACCAGGTTTTTCGGTGGTATTCTACCGAGACCTGCAGAGGCGGTCTCATCCAAGTGTACCAGTCATTAGTACTGCGATCAACGCGTTTATCTTGATTTCCCTTCGCGGAGCATGCGCGATTCAGTGGCAGCGCTCAGAGCCGTGTGCCAGACAACAGTTTCTTGGACATTGACTCGCTACAAAAGCTTGTAAAAGTTTCTTCAAAATTGTACATAGCAGATTTCCCCAAGTGTACCAGGGAAAAGCCACTGCAGTCGACCCTTTGCAGGTGTTGAACGCGCGATTAGTAGCTGGAACGCTTATGGACACTGTATGGGCATGCCGAGCATGTTACGAGATGGTGCAACCGCCCTGCTTCACACGAACTATGGTAACATATAGAAAAGTGTACCGCGAACCATCTCTATGTTCGATGCTTCTGCATAATATTTGCTGTTTACGGCAAGAGAACTAATTGTAGCGTGCGCCACACCCCCTTCAACTGAATCCGCTGACCGCCGTGTTCGCGTCAAGGAATTTTCCTCTCCTATATGATATCCCGGGTCGCATGAACTCCGAGACGGGAAGAATCAAGCGTACCACGGAATCACGACTGTGTTCGACACTCCACAGTGGATTTGCCTCTTCAAGTCTTGATCTATATTTGAGCCGTGGCAGAAGTCATGAAGTGTACCGTTTCAAACACGGCTGCAATCGACACTTTTGCCGCGGTTTCTTGTTTCGGTAATTATAGGTTCGGATATTGGCGCGCTGGAAACCGCCCAGTGTGAACCTTAGTTCGCGACGCGAGTAGCGCGTCC
Source organism: Bimuria novae-zelandiae CBS 107.79 (assembly GCA_010015655.1). NCBI lineage: Eukaryota > Fungi > Ascomycota > Dothideomycetes > Pleosporales > Didymosphaeriaceae > Bimuria > Bimuria novae-zelandiae. Next base: position 658,293 of record ML976692.1, read on the forward strand.
TAGCAATCGCCGACCACAGCATTGGCAGTTCGGGCTGAAACGATAGGTGGCCAACCCTCCCGAAGGTACACGCTCTTCGCAAAATCTCGCACAGTTTCTTTCTGCGTCACGGTCACCATCATAAACGGGTGGTGCTTTTATTTGAGTACGGTCGTTCATCCTTCGAGACAAAATAATCACGATGTAAGAATCGAAAATTATAGACTAGCTGTCAGTAACCTATGCGACTTTTCGATCCATGGAACATAATACTGGGTGATAACGGGCGTTTGCAAACGAACATGGGCGCCTCCTCGAGACCGTATGCGCTAAGAGAAGCCACGCCCATCTAAAAATAGAAATGCATAACTCCAAACAACCAACACTATTGGCACAGCCCGGGTGTTAGGTTGTATAGAAGTAGTTAGTTGTCAATAGTGGAGAACGCGCCATCTGCGGAATCCTGACCTACGTTAAGTTGGATACCGCGATGAAGAATAGCGTCGCAGATACTTCCCTGGATTCACTTCTTCATAGGTGAAGTATTTGACGAAGCGATAATACCCTGCAGCGACAGCTGCACTAAGTAGAGGACCAACCCAGTGTATCCAATGATAGCCCGGAAAGCTTGTTCCCGCAACAGCAGGACCGAAGCTTCTCGTAGGATTCAGCGACCCTCCAGTATAATATATACCGCCCATCATTGCGAAAAAAGCGCTAGTCCAATGCCAATAGGCGCAGTGAATGTGTCCTTGCTCTTCTCAACCGCAAGCATCAGCACCACGAAAACTAGCTCCGCAGTCATGAACATCTCGATGAAGACGCCCTGAGCAATACTGGTTCCAGTCGAGAGCGTTGTGCTGCAGAGTTTTATGTCCCCGGGGAACATAGCCTGGACGAGGCCGCCGGCGGACATTCCGGCGAGGAGCTGAGCTGGAAACAGAAAGAGACCTCGAATTGGCGGGAGGCTACCGACGAGCACCAGGCCGAATGTGACCTCTTTGCTATTCATCAGCATCTTCTTCCATGTTATGTTCGCCAAATACATATGGCAGGGTTAAAAAGCCCCCCACTGATTCGATAGAAAGCCCAGACGTTGACTAACAAGCTGAAACCATGCACCAATGCAGTGAAGACGTTTTGCTGACTGCTGGCACCTCCAATTTGTGTGGAAGTCTCACTCGCTTGCGTATGCAGCATTATCTGGCACGCGAAGGAGAAGTAGAGAAACATGAAGGTCCCAACAAACTCCCATGTCGCAGCGATAATGTGCGCCTGAAAGGCACTGATGTGGTTGGCATGGCGAGGTTCCGTGGGATAGCCTTTATCATTGTTGTGCTTAGACGGTCTAGGAACATTGAGTCGTGGCATAGCTATGTCTGGTGAGGAGTATCGAAGGAAGATGTTGCATTGACAGAGTATGGTACACTCGAGCTGGTTTGGCTCGCAGCAGTATGCATGACTTCATTATACGCATACTGGCACGCTGCTTGTATGCAACGCGACTGCAGGGTGGGCAGTAGCTTGTGGACTATGGCCTATGGCCTTTCCAGCATCGAAAAAACAATGTTAGGGATCGATGACGGCGGATCAGGCTAGCTCAGGATGACGTTTGGCACCCAGTCATCAACATCCGGTAGAACCGCCGCGTGAATGCACGAGATCAGCTTCGGCTATCTGGAACGAAGTCGATCTTGCAGGCCCACTCGAATCAATGGGTTCCTATTCTTTCAAAAGGTGGAGCACTCCTCAAGCAAATGTTCGAGTGGATGATCTACGCCGCAAAAGAAATCGCATTGTAGCATTGGCGGATTTTCTCTCCGGATACGATGTGGCACTGAGATCGCTATCGTTGTTGTAAGCTTTTTGGGGTCGTCCTGAGCGCAGCAGAATCTTTGAAGACCGGGTGAATATGGAGCAAGACACCAGCGTGTATGCTAGAATGTTATGGTACGCCTGCCGAAATTTTCTCCAAGGTCGTCGATTCAGGCTAGGAACGCCAACAGCCAAAGCTGACCTGCGTTCCTTGATGGCCTAGGTATCCTCAAGCATGATGGAAAGCTCGACTTCGTGATGTGGAATTGTACAAGGACTGCTCATCGTGTCCTGCCCAAGGTGGTCGCGGTGCTTGGGTGCACGCCAGGGTGGCCAAAAATAAAATTATCGTTTCGTAAACAATAAATTATTGTATTTTACGATAATTTTATGCTGAATAATCTACGATATTATTAAATTTTTCGCTTACTACGTACCTACAGACTACCTTTTCTTATTAAAATTTAATATCTTTGTACTTATAGCCACTAAAGAAAGTTCTCTATTCTCTTTTAATTCTTTTAAGTTGCTTAAAATTTTAAGTACTTAAACAAGTCGCAAAAATACGTTAAGTATCTATTAATATTACTAGACGCTATTAAACAGAGAGCTTTTATAAGATAGCTAGAACTAGAAGCTATACTACTACTTTCGTTACGAGTATATTACCTTATTAACTATAAATCTTTAATATCATCTTCAGGCAAAACATTAGATTAAGTCTAATAAGGCTATTTCTTATATAAAAGTAACTATAGTAAGTTAGCTTCTAAAGCTTTAGAAGTAAGTATTAATTAATAATTAGTTAGATAAATTAAGCTTACTTATTTTTAAGAACATACTTAGCAAGTAAGTCATTAATTAGGCTCTTATTAATCGTATTATTTTATAAAACTTACTATTTTAAATTATAGATGCACTAGAATTTCATGTATTCTGCCAGGCATTAAATCTAGAATTAGTTAACTATATTACTACTAGCTATTTAACTATTAGTAAATTAATTTAAAACTTATTCCACCTACAAAAGGATATCGTACGAAAAAAACTTTAATTAGCTTTTATAGATATTTATCTCTTTATTAATATTTAAATATTTCTAAATAATTATCTCTTCCTAGCAACGTGTGCTTATTTTATTAATATTTAAAATTAATAAATAAAAGCTCTTCTAGCTTTACGAATAATTATAAATTATAGTAGTAAAAAATAGTAGAACTCTCTTCTTCTTATTCTTTAAGACTATAGTATTATATAAAAGTTAGGAGCAATTATTGCTAATAATTTTATAATAAATAACACACTTTATAATATAATATTTTAATATCTTTTAGATAATAAGAGCATTTCTTAGATTCCTTTACATTAATAAATTTGCTACTAAGAATATATAATAAATCTTATTATTTAGGCCTCCCATTTTAGCATGGCTTAGTTCGAAAAGATAAAATCGTATAATAAAGAAAACACTCTTAAGAATAAATTAAATAAGCAAGCTTAAAGAGAAAGAAAAAATATCTTTTAAATAATAAGTATTTTTGAAAAGCTTTATAATATTATTATTTACTCCCGTTCTTCTATAAATTATATAAAAGAATTTATTTCTCTAGCACAGCAGTAAATCCCTCTTAATAACTCTATATAATAAAATAATTAGTATTAAATATTAAGCACTGCGCTTGACAAAGAATTAGCTATTAATAAGTACGTTAAAGCTAATTTTAATATACTTAAAAAGGATTATCTTTCGCCACACGACTAAACTATTCTCTGTATAATAAGCTCCTTCTTACAACTATTTAACTAAGCAACTCTAGAGACTTAGTGTGACTATATTATACTTAATTAGATACTCTTTATAATAGATATCGTCGGGAAATATACAGAGAAGTTTTTAACTTATTATTATATAAATAAAGACTTAGTGTATTAAATTTAATAAGTAGTTTAGAAGTTTAATAAGTATTATTATAAAACTAATAGTTCTCCCTTCTATGCTACAGCGCTTATTCTTTATCTAAATTATTATACGAAATATGCGAAAATCTAGTAAAAAAAAAGACTATTAGAAGGCTATACTTCCTAAAATTAAAGAGCTTTAGATAAAGTATTAAGATTTAGGGCTGCTACTAATAATAATATTATACAAAATACTAAATATCGCGCCTCTAAAGGAACTTAATAAGTTTAATTAAATTATTAACAAGTTTAATTAACGTATTACTTGGCTAGCAAGTTAGGATAAATATAAAAACTTTTATACTAAGGCATCGTACGAAGTTTAAAGTTTACCTTTATAATAGTGGTGTGAAAGCGTATAAAGGAAACGCTAGCTATAGCTTTAATATTTGCTATTAACGTTCTTTTAATTCCGGCTATAAGCGACAAGCCAGAAAGAGTGTTTTTAGGAGGCTATTATACAATTTTATAAGAGAGAATGTGACTTAGTGTATTAAGTATTAAACATACTAAGTATATAAAAAGCTAGTATCGAAGTAGAATTCTAATAAAGGAAAAGTAAAAATATAATAATATGATAATAAACAATAAATAAGATAAAATATAATTAAAAAACTAATAATCGTATCGTTTCTATCGTATTATCGTTGGCCACCCTGGTGCATGCGTTAACTGGCAGAGGGAACCGCGCTAGTGTTATAAAACACCAAAATGCTTAGCATTGCTGCTTACATGATATAAGTCGGGCACCCTAGTTTCCGACACCCCCCATTTTCCGACACCCCGCCAAATTTCGCCGCTGCCACCACTCTACGTTGCGAATGTGCTCACAGCTTCATCAAATAATTTTGAAAAAGCATTAAAAAAATCGTATTTAAAGGATTTTAATTACTTTCTTTATCTATACTTAAATTACAATTAAGATACTATTATATTAGTTATTAATTCCGTGCTAAACGTCGCACTAATAATTACTCTACTTCCTTTTTAGAGCTACTCTCTTTCTTTATTATAATAACCTTTTGCTCTACGCTTCTTACCTTACGAACACGTTAAGCAGGCTCTTAATTAGTTTAAAAGAGAACTTCTATAAGACTTACAAAGAAATCGTTTAGATTAATTATAACTTTATAGCGTTTTAGCAGGTTAGCTTGCTTCACCTGCTTACGTAAGGAAGTAATTTCACGGTCTTACATAGTAACTATTATTAAGGTATAGTTAAACGCTGTGGTAGTAAGCCGAACGTATTATTATATAGTTAGTAAGAAGTTCTTTCTAGAAAATAGCTTTATAATATCGCTGCCGCGTTTTAGCGTCCTAATATCCATAGTAGAAGGGGGTAGTGTTGACGGCCGTTTGCGCACTACTACCTAGCGAGAACCTAAGGGCTTCCTTACGCTCTTAGGGTATAAGCCTATTGCCTTCCACCCAGATTGGATACACTACTCTCGAAGGCCAATTTTACGTACTTTTATATAAAATTTAAGAAACTTGGCCTTCCTAAGCTTTGTTTTATCTGTCTAAGCTATATATTTATTAATAAAGCGCCGATACGCCGCCTTTAGACTTAAGAAATAACCTAAATCTAAAGGCTAGAGTAGATGTAAAGTATAAGCAAGGAAAAAGAGTAAGTAAATATTATTTAAGTAATATATAGTTATAAATTTATCTAAAGTATAACTACTATAGCCGTCGACGATAAGTAACCGTGCCTTAGAGGGATTATTAGGCTTAGTCTATAGCAAAAACACCTTTTCTAGCCACTTAATAGTAATGTTATTACTTGTCTATCTATTTTGCAAAAAGGTAACATGCTAGCCTAGGTTCTAAGCCAAAAACTCCTTCTTAAACCACTGCTCCTAGATACTCTTAGCCTTAAAGATAATAAGGGGGTCTAAAGTAACGCCGAGCGTAGAGATATACTCTACTATAGAGGTCTAAGTGCGGGTATTTATTATTTTAACTAGTATAGCGTTTAGGCTCTTCTGCGAGGAGCCTATAATAAGCCTATTAATACCCTAGCCCTCTATAATACTGCCCTTATTAGCATTATATCTGCGCTAGGGGGGAATCTAGCTTATTATTTTATATAGGTTAAATAAGTGCCTAATATTTTCTAGAGTAGCCTTATTTACGCGTTCCTAGCTAGTCTAGCAACCTAACTTTAACTTAATAGCTAGGTAGCGTTATATAAAGTAACTACTCTACTTCTTCCCTAGGTTTTTATAGTTACCCTATTACTTAAGAATAATAATTATAATAGCCCGCACTTGCGCGTGCGTTAGCGTATAATTAAGGGCCTCTTACTAGAGAATCTATTTCTTTAGAAGCTCTTCTTAAATAGTTATAAGCTATTATATACTATTATAAGCGTACTAATAGAGTTAGGCACTATTAAAGCGGCCACGAAGAGTATTACGTAGGACCCCGTGTTAGGTAGTAGTAGTAGCTAAAGCGACCCTAGATTTAAGGTCTGTAAGCGCATTCTAGACATCTTCTTTTATATATCTAGCTATTTAAAGGTAGCGAAAATAGTACAAAAAATATTTTTAAAATTAGCGAAAAATTAAGTTATTTAAAGTTGATATTCGGTCGTGGTGCATGGTGGGGGGCGAGGTTGCGGGGCTGTCGGAAACTATGGGGTGTCGGAAACTAGGGTGCCCGACTTATAACGCGAGATCCCACCCAGAGACACGTTACCTGCTCGGGTCGCTCGCACACACTTCAATAACGTCCCGTAAACATCCTTACGGGAAACCTTTAAATTAAACGTTCGCCACATGTGGTGTTGAGAAATAAATTTGATATCGCTTGATCTCCAAAAAGAGCAACCGTACCCACCCAGATAAGGTCAACAGAAGCCTGCGCGTGGATTTACACACCGCTCTCACCTGTCCGCTAACGACCAGCATAGGACGATGATCTAGTCTACATCATCCTCCAACAAGCCCAGAAAATTCACAGTTCTGCGATCATAGGGAAAGGTAGCCTTCCCTAGCCTCCTAGTTAGGGACATTGTTCATCCCTCCCTGAGACGCATACCATGCGAAGAAGTGTCCGCTGCACAACAATTCTGCGTTCAAACTTGTCCATGGTAAAAATTTCTTAGATGCGGAAATTACTGGTTCTGACGCTGCTTAAATCTACATCACTGTGCCTAGCTGCAAGTGCTGTTAATGGCCGGAATGTTTAACACAGTGCTCAACATGGTAACGATGGCTGACATGCGACGAATGCAAACCTGAGCACGTGCATAAATGCTGCAGTATTTGTTATTAAGCACAAATCGTTGGCGGATACTTTTGAGTTTCTTCGGAAGTGTCGCCAGCCCGGACCATAGGAACAACCCATATCAAGCAGTCAAGTAAGGGAGAAGGCACCCATGCGTCCACGGCTGGCTTTGCCAGTCCGAAATGACGCTGTTCACACCAAACCGTAGAATAGCTTCAAGGTTTTGGGCTGCTAGTGCAGCCAAATGTGTGCGCGCGGCACCGCTGCTCAAGATCCACCGACTTGTCTTCCCGGACGCATCCTTCAGGCCATCTCTTTCCAGCTATGACTTTTCCTGGCAAGATTCGGTCTACAATCTTTCACCCCAATAATACTCTTTGCGTCCAGATGTCATGCTTTCCAAGCGTCCATTTGAAAGATTGGGGTCCTTATTCACATACCCGCCACAAACCTTCCTTCGGACCAAGAGAATGTATCCCAAAGAAGTCATTGCAGTTGCATAATTATGCATGCGGCACCGTGTACATGCCACTTCCTCTAATTTCTCATCTTGGTCAGCAAGATGTTGTAAGCGTAAGATGACCGAAAGAAGCGGTCAGATCTATATGTCCCATTCCAGAACAGGAGCACGATCGGTCGAAGTTTCCGCGCGAGAGCCATGGCACAGAAAGGTCTCCTATTTCAAAGATGGCAAAGAAGGAAAACTCCCCAAAGGTATAGTAGAGTTTACAACTTTGTCTCTAATGAGAGATGCACTTTCCCCCCTAGCGGAATTCCGTATCCTTGGAATAAGTCAGTATACTTTCACGTACCCGCCGAGACATCGCCCTCTTTCATTAAAACAAAATGTTTTGACAAGGATCTACGCACTACTCGCAAGTCTTCGATGCATTTGGGACATGAGAATATGCTCCATACATTGGCTGGCCAACGGTTTCCATCAGCACGAAACATGGGTGCTCCACGAATGTCAGCAGCCCTACGAGCATCACCGCCACGTGGGTATAACAAATTCTAGTTGTTCACCTGCATGAAGTATCACAAACATCGTTTGGTATGACGGTTCACCAGATGTACCCCGGAAAGGCGGCTATATGGCCCAGTGATGAACGGGGTACTATGCGCACTGCACATTCTTCGAGGCTGGGCAGTCTATAAGCAGCGAGGTAACACTCCACCCGCATTTCATGCTTTGTTGGACGATCGTACGGGGAGATTACTTCACAGAATTACATTTATGTGCGTGTGTTCATGACCTTACGCCCCAAAAACATTGTAGGCAAACCCAATGCCGTAAGCTTACCTATAGCAACCTCTGACTTAATAGCCGTATTAACGACACAGCACGACCATCACGGACACACTTTGTAACCTTATTCAGTACACATTTCAGCGTGGCAATCCAATCGTTCGCGCATGAGGTCTACATTCAGACTCACGGGTTGCTTCACGATCATGTGGGACGCAGACTCGTCACAAGCAATGAAGGCTGTGCTTTCGATCATCACAGCATGGCGGAAACATGAGAATACCATTGGTGTACGCAGCTTGAGTGGCTTTATGCATTCTGGAAGTTTGGGAGCATGAGCACTTCGTCAGGTAACTATGAGGTTGCTTCCGTTCATGCGATGGAAACTTCTGAGAAGCAGCCTTGCAGGACGTAAGACTATAAGTACTGCCCTGTTTCTCGCCATTTGACAATCATCACAACAACTCGATCACACCCAGCTTCTACAATTATATCTTCAAAATGCAATTCACCATCGCTGCCTCCACTCTCTTTGCTGCCCTTGCGGCCGCCAGCCCAGCCTCTGGCCTCGAGGAGCGCCAAACTCCCGCGGTCTTCGCCACTTTCTACCGAAGCACTGGCTGCAACCACCCAGTTGATATCATTACCCCTCCATCCCCACTCCCTTTGACGCAAGATACTCTTCCATGCCACGACATCACGGTCCCGCAAACTGTCAAGTGCACCGAGTTCACCAACAGCACTTTGACCCGCCGTAGTACGTTGATTATTATATTTCCTTGATTGAGCAAAGTTAACAATTTTTCTAGTCCGTCTCTACAACCAGGTAAGTTGATCAAAACTGTCTTGTTTGATCCAAATTAATTGTTACCCTTCAGCCGGGCTGCCCGGAGAGGGGCACCAACGTCAACTTCGTCACCTTCGACCCCGCGAATCCCAACAACAACAAGTTGAACCTGCCGACTGTCAGGAGCTACCGTTTCCTTGCGCCAGGCGAGAGCAAGGTTTAGGCCCGACGAAGAATATGATGGCGATAGGTGTGATCATGGGACGCTGTGATCACTGGAATTTCTTTGATGTTATCGTACACTCCTTAAGCTAGATAACCGCTTCAGTAGCAATAAATCCTGTCGGATAGAGCATATTGTTTACCTTCCATCATCCTGCATCCGTGCTTACTCTGCACTTGCACGCCGGGTACGGGAGTATTAGACATTCGAGGCATGTTTGTGAAGGTGTTATATTCTTGATGTAATCACTTCCAATGACCCCCCACTACACTGATCTTTCCAGCCATTTTTTAGCCAAATTTCGTACCATGCCATTGACCGCGCTCCCGGGGCTCAAATTGAATACTTTCATGTCTCCTGGTGCGGTGCAGCTTAAAGTCCGTGAGAATTCCACGTCATAATATCCTAAAAATTTCAATGACATAAGCATCGGTGGAACTATCGTATTAATTATTCCACAGTAACTTAAACGGCATATTTTCATACATGTCCGCGAACATGGTTGACCAATGTATGGGAGTTCCATTCCTTCAAGAGGTTGAATCAACCTCCTCCTCGTCATACTTCTTCGTCCACATCATAGCCAGCGGATCGCCTCCTACGGCATGAGTTCCAAAGTATTGGGATGGCGAGGAAGTACCCTCGCCGTTGGCTTTGCTCTCCCTTCGATCGGATGCATTGTCCGTTGCCTTGGGCGTCAGCGAATCCGCAAGGTCGACCAGTCGCGCGTCAAGGCCAGGATCATCGATTTCCGTAACAGTCATGGCAAGTGGGCCGTCGCGTTTTGCGTCAACTGCTAGCTTGTTATTTGCTCCCGTCGCAGTCTTATAGAACACTAGATCGCCGGGTAGCAAGGTGTCTCTTTCTGGAACAGGCGCGCCTTGGAAAAGAGTCGCAAATTGTATCGTGAAAAGCGCGGTTATGAATGCGGTGCTCATCGTTTCGACGTGGAGTGTTGGCGTCGGGAGTTCAGAGGATGAGGTGGTAAAAAGCGATGAATGATGTCCTTCCTGCAGCTATTCGACGCAGGAGCTTCAAGAATTAGAGACGGCGTATTTATACCCTACTAGATCGGACAACCCTGCACCTCTTCGATGTGGTAATTCAACTCCTCACTCCAAATGCCGCTAGAGGCCTTTCTGTCGTTTTGCACTTGGCTCGATTGGGAAAGTCTCAGAGCATGATCTGACATGCATAGAATCTCAATGGCATTGACAGGGGTTTGTATAGACTGGTCATTGGGGCAGCCTATCAAATTCCAAGATACCGTGAGTTGTGGCCCCCATCAACTGCTACTCCCAGTTTAGGCCATTCAGACTGGACTGCAGTGTTTGCGGCTGAACGATATACGAACAGACTTCAGTCATTAGGCCCTATTTTTCACATGAAAAAGTTTTCCAGACTCTATCATTCACTACAACTACCAGAAGCTCGAGCCGTCAAGAACAATCCCGATGTCCGCGTCCAAGAAGTTACGAGGCTCGATAGGCGACCTCGTTGCATACTTGCCATTAGTAGAGGAAAGTAAGGCTGCTTGTCGATGTCCTCAGGAGAGATGTTTTGTACTGTGTGTAGTCTTTGAGGCTGTTGTTCTCCTCGGTCTCTTTGCTGCATATACTGGACTCGTTTTAAGGTCGCTACTATGCTCAGGCGACATTGAGGTACTTGATTGTAAGCCTACCCGTCGGTGCTAATCGCAGCCTTACAAAATTCAAGGCTTCTCCAGCACCAATCAACTAGCTAAAACCTCTAGCAGTTACTGGTCTTGCGGTTTACAATAAAACCGAATTTTTCACTAAGAATGACGACATGATGCTTAGATCCGCAGAGGCGGAGAAGTTCTGGATGGACATGCTACGTAGTAAGCGTTTTAAGCATTTCTATAGGCATTGAGCAATGCACTGACAGTGACGGACGGCCAATAGCTGACGGTGTTGTTTCTGTTCCCACGAAATGGGCGCTCGATCTGGGCTACGCGAAGTCGCTCGAGAATCCCGATCGGCCTGGCTATAGTGTCTACCAAGTGGACATGTACCACTCATTACACTGTCCAGTACGTACTAGTGCACTAGTAGGGCTCTTTCTGGAGAGAGTCCACCGCCATCTTCTACATGCCCTTAGTAGTCGTCTATTCAAGCTCAGGCTAACACATACGTAGCATCACATCCGCATGCGCCTCGTATCCAAAATGCCTCGCGATGACAAGCACACGCTACACTGCATCAATTACATCCGCCAGCAGATAATGTGTCATTCAGACACGACACTGGGCGGTACCGATGACGTGCACTACTCTCTCAACAAAGGCCACCAATGCAGAGACTACGAGGCTGTCGTGCGCTGGACCAAAAACCACGAATGGACTGGCCATGAAAAGTGGATCGAGAAGATGTATGGGCTGTAAGCCTGTGCAGGCTCCCAGGCAATGCGAAAGTTGTTTTCGTCCGGCCACCACTGAACGCCTGGTTTCTTCTCAAAAGGGACTAGCGGGCGCTAGACTACTTTCGGGTTAGCGCTCTCTGACGTTGCCGCTCTGCCCCTCCATGCCTAACGCGGTTCGATTACCTGTATCTCTCCACCTATTTATAAGAGTTACAATTTGGCTTCATCAATAGCTAATTTGTCGCAGTGAGCAGAGCGCTGAGCGGACAGTACGCAGTGGAAAAGATTGCAGGATTGAACTGAGGTTGTACTATCTAGGAGCTACAGAAGGTATATGTGCGCGGGCACAAACAACGCTAGTCCTAGACAGGTATACCACTCTCAGAAAGGTGAGTAGCAACCAAGCGAGGGTAGGAGTACCCATCTCATAGGGTAAGAGCCATAAACCGTGACACACCCCCCAGCTAGCATGGACGCCCAGGCAGGGAGTTAATAACAGCTAATTAGTATTAGTGTATATAGATACTATTAAGATCGTTGCTATTAGTTTAACGTAGGCCTATTAGGCGCTTAGTAATATTAATAAGGCTAATTTAGTAGACGAAGTCTGTAAACTTCTACTTAGGTAGAATCTCTATAAGTCCATTAGCAGGCATATAGTTAGTAAGGACTTATTTAATGTTAATATAAAAAGCTTTAACTCTCTATTAAATCTAGAGCTAGTAAATATTAATATATTTAACCTTCGTATAAAGCTTGTCTTATTATTTAGTAATAATACCGACGGTTTACTGATTATCACACTAGATAGTAGGTGTATAATTAAGAGTAAGGTTAATACTAAAGAAGAATCGCATCTATTCTTCTATCTATAAGCTAGTAAGTAATAGAGCTAATAATTTAGATTTTATAGTTAATTTTATAACTATGCGTTGTACTATTAACTTTTAGTTAATTATTAGTCTACTAAACTTAAAAGTATAGCTTTAAGAGCTTTAGTAAGTTTTAGGCTCGTTAGCGTATAAGGCGTTAGAAGATTTAAAAAAGAGAGGATTATAGTACGTTAGATTATTAAATAGATACTTAGCTATGTCCTGTACGCTAGTAAAGGCTTTAAAAGCAAGAGCTTTTATGCTAAGTAGGTAGCGCTAGGTCTTATAAATCTTTAAAACATAAAACTATCCTAGATTAGTAAGGTAGTAGGCAAAGATAACGTGCGTTTAGGCAATATTAGGTCTACTCTAAATAGTAATATATATGAGAGAGCTAACTAGTTATTAATAAAGCTTTATTCGCGATAAATTAAGTTTTTTAGTAGACTATAGTAGCTAGTCCTCTACTAGTAGAATATTTAGAGCTTTACCTATAGCTTTAATACTAAATTAAGCGTACACTTTATTAATAAACGCGTCCTAGACTAGCTACGTCTTATATAGGGCTTAATTGCGTATAATATAGATTTTAAGAAACTAGGTAAGGTCTCTTATAGCTTTAATATTGTATAGGTCCACTAGATCCTTCTTAAAAGATCTGTGGTAATAGACATTAGACTAATAATATGCTATAATATTATTATTAATATAGATAAATAGGATAAGCTAGCGGCTCGTGTATAAGTAGGGAAAGCCTTTAATCGGCTTTAGGCCTAGCTTAACAAGTTGTCTACGTAGTTTGTTGTACTATAGGATTAGTGACTTCTTTAGGCCGTACAGGGCGCGGAGTACTAGCATAATCTTGCCTTTAGTGTGGCGAAACGCCTTAGGTATTTTAACGTATAGTTTTTAATTAATCTTAGCGTTTAGGAAGGTAGTAGGGACGTTATACTACTTTAGTTTTAGACTAAAGTAATTAGCGATTATAATAAGAGCGCGAAAGTTATAAATTACGAGTATAGTAGTATATATATTATTAAATAGAGCTTAAAGATCTTCTTAAATAATAAGTTAAGCTTTAAACTATAAGAGGTATCCTTCTTTATTAATCTTATACGTAAATATCTATATTAATAGTAGCACTTTATTATCTATAGTAGCCTTTATTTTATTAGTTTGTCTAAAGACTTCTTTAGCTCGTAGAGCTTGCTATTTAATCTCTATTACGCGTCGAAATTAACTGCTAAATATATATATTTCTAGCTACTTTATTACCTTTAGTAGGGGTAGTAGCTGCGACTAATAGATTCTTAGTATTTTATCTATAGTAGGTATAGAGCAAATCTTAGTTAAAAATACATAGAAATAGTTTATACAAGGTGTAGCTCTTAGTGCTATAGCATATATATAAATTATAAAGTTATTAAGATCTTTCTACTTTTAATTACGTTTGCTAATAATAATTAAGCTTATATCTATTAGGTTTAGATTAACGTCTTATAGAGCTCTTTCGTCGCGTTATCGATAGCCCTTAGGTACTTTATTACTTTTAGGAGTGTAAGTATAATCGCTTGTAATAGTAGATATTATAGGTCTAGGAGTAGGCTACTATTACTATTACTATATTAATTTAAATGCGTTATTTATTTATTTACCTTCTACCTAAGAGCCTGCAGCTCTCGAAGCTAAGGTTATAGGTGTCTTTACTAGGCAGCGACGTTAATAAGTAGTTAATAAATTTTTAATACTAATATTATTATACTAATATTCTTCCAAATATTTAAGAAGTTTAATTACTTTTTTAAGTACTAATCCTAACGCGTACCTATTTATCCTATTAAAGAAGAGTATAGGCTTAAATACAACGTTATAGGTAATAATAATAGTATCTTTTATAGGTAGCAAATATAGAAGATATTAGTACCTTAGTAACTAATAAGGTAGCTAATTAGAGTGCGTAATTTAAGCTTATTAGTAGCTCTTAGATTATAGTTATAAACGTAGGCGCGATAGCTAATAGGCCTTATATAAGTAATAAGTGGCTTTCGTCCCTATATAACCTCGTACGGTGTCTTCCATCCTAGTACTTTAGTAGGTGTGCGATTAAGGATATACGCGGCGGTGCGATACATCTTATGTAATAGACTCTTTGGTAGATTAGCGTATATGCGTATAGCGCGAGCTTGCTGCGTTAGTACTCTACTAGCGCGTTTAATAAGTCTATTTAGTTTTTTTATACTAGGTAGTGCTAGCTTATATAGTATACCTAGCTCTTCTATTATGCTAATAAGGTTATTTCTAAATCCTTTTTTATTATTACATTAAATAGCGACTACGTTAGCGTTATACACGCACTAAATCCTTTATATTAAAGATATTAACTAATATATAAAAGTTAACTTATCCTTACGGCGTATTGTGATAATCTTATACTACTTTAAGTATTTGTCTATAAAGTGTAAGGTGTACTTACTACTATTAATACACTCTTCTCCTACAGGAATAATATAGATTAAATCTATTATAATTTAATAGAATAATTATTGTGCGCGGCTCTTAGCTAGGCGTTTTAAAATAATATAAGTCATTTAAGCTTTAATATATATTTAATAAAGATAGTTTAGGTAGTCTCTTATTAGTTAAACGCTAATACCGTTTAGCTTAAGCTAGTTAACTACCTTATAGCCTAGGTAGCCCTAGATCTAATATATAACACGTTAATTAATAACGTTAGTTAGCTTTAGTGCGTATAACGGGCGATATAATGCTTTAAACGTACTTAATAGTAGGTATAAAAGCAATAACGGCGGTTAGCGTAATAGCTTAGTATTAATTAGCTAGTGTCCTCTATTATACTTAAGTTATGCGATAACGTAGGATAGTTAATATATATATAGGATATTATGGCTAGAGTTAAAGTAGATAAACTCTATACAATAGCGAGCGAGTCCTAAAACACTTATAAAAAAGCTTTTAACGTATATAACGTGCGTTAGCTCTAGCGTCTATAGTCTATACAGTGTACGAGCGACGAGTTCCATCGTGCCCTATACTATAATAAGGATATAGCTATTACTAGCATGTAGATAATAATATTATATATTATTATTTATCTTCTTCTAGCCATGCTATAACTTTATATTAATAACGTAGGTGTTTAATCCTAGATTAATAATCTATTAATTAAGGAGCTTAGTCTTATTAGTATTATTTTTAATTATTATTATAAGCTCTCTTTTAGGCTTAGTATTAGTATTTATTATAATTATATTTAAGTCTTCGTTCGATTGCTCCTCGAGAGATTTACTTTAAAAAATTTAAGTTAACTAAAACTTATATATAATAGCTTAATAACTACTATAAATATACTGCTATCCTTAGCAGGAGGTTAGCTATTATTAATTTATAATAATATAGTGTTCTAAGGTTATTAGGCTACTTACTTAGCTAAAGTAGTCTCTATGCGTTTATTAATCTTAAGATTTTTTTATACTTCTTTAACCTTTTATATAGCCTTAGTAGTAGGCTAATAGTCCTTTAGATATTATAAGTATTATATATTAAAGATAAAGTAGTTAGCATACTAATGCTTCTTCTTATAGACATGGTTTCTAGATAGCTTATTTTAGTTACGGCTACTACCACGGTTGCTTTTAATAGGTTTAGTATTAACTTACTTTATAACTCTAAGCTTAGTAGTAAATACTACTAAACCTATTAAGTATAGCTTTATACAGCGTAGATAGGTAGTTATCTTAGCAACGTAAGTCTTTAAAGATAAGATTTTAGTAATAGTACCTTACGCTTTATACTTAAAAATCTCGCGTAGGTAAGAAGTAGCGTACTCTTAATTAAGTGCCTTATAGGCAATAAGGAAGTCTTCCTATAGTTAATTACTATTAGTCTTAGGTAAGCTAATAGCCTTACTCTAAGCTATAATATATACCTAGTTTAATAGTTATTACTTAATCTTCTTTATAGCTCGTGGCGTAGTCTTAAAGGTATTATATTTATTAGCTAGCTTATAATAGCGTGTCGCGTTTATAAGGTAAAAGAACTTCTTGAGGGTAATTAGTTAATTATATAAGGTATTATAATCCTTAATTAGGTATATATAACGCGTAGTATTTATCTTACTAATATCTATATTTAGGTTAGCTAAGGCCTTTATTTAAGTGCGGTACTTAGTACGACGGCGTTCTTATTAATTATATTTTTATTAATAGGATTCTTAATTATTAACTAATAGGTAAGAGAGCCTAGTAGCTTTAAGCTTATAATTAGTAAGTTAAGGCTTAAGAAGCTTTTATAGCTTAAGAAGATCCTCCTCTACTACGTTAAAGTTAATATATTACTAGAGACTATAGCGATTAGTAATATCTTAGCAAATAAATAACTAGGTAAACTAGTCGTCTAGTGTGTTTAAGATAATAGTAACACGCGTTACTGCGGAGTCGGACTTAGTAGCTATTGCAGAGGCTATAGTCGACAGTATTGATGGATCCAGGCAGAGATCCTAGTATGTGCGCCGTAGGGATACGCAGGTGATTAGTTGCGTTGTGGAGAACGCGGTAACAGGTGCGTCGTAGAGAACGCGGTATAGCAACGTGCAACTCGTGAGTAGAGTGACGTTACAGCAGCAGGTGAGAACAATCCAGGGTGCAGGCCGGGCTCATAACTGTCGCAGTGAGCAGAGCGCTGAGCGGACAGTACGCAGTGGAAAAGATTGCAGGATTGAACTGAGGTTGTACTATCTAGGAGCTACAGAAGGTATATGTGCGCGGGCACAAACAACGCTAGTCCTAGACAGGTATACCACTCTTAGAAAGGTGAGTAGCAACCAAGCGAGGGTAGGAGTACCCATCTCATAGGGTAAGAGCCATAAACCGTGACATAATTCGTAGAACAAAGGTTGTCTATTGGGGAACGTTCGTTTATAGCAACGCGTCGGATTCAATCGTGCGACGACACACCGTTCCAAGGTTACCACGAGCACAATTGTCAACAAACAAATCCAGTCTAAATCCACCCGTTGACTTAATTTGATATACCTTAACGGTGCTGGAGGACTTAATTAGAAGGACTTAATAGTAGTTTATACTTAATTTAGAAGTTAGATTTATAAATATTAAGTAAAAATTTTAGTATTATACTATACTTTGGTAGCTAATCGTCCTATTTAGATACACTATACAGAGTCTTAATTACTACGTTAGTAAGACTACTCTTATTAACCTTATTATTACTACTTATAAAACTAGCCTTTAGCTAGCTTCGCATACACTATAAAGTAGCTAATAATTATAAGCTTATTTTACGCTACTTTAGCTTTAATAAGTTGTTAAGTTTACTAAATAAGCGCTTACACTACGCGCTAAAGGCTAAAATACTTATTATATTAAGTATAGACTACGCTAACGCTAGGTACTTATTATATAATTTAAGCTAATAGTAGACTGGGTTACTTTTTTAATTAAAGTTAATATAGCTTTAATATAGCTTATAAGCCTGCTAGCGCTTATACTTATTATTGGTTTTTTTTTATTAGAGTTACTATTTACCTTAATAACTACGTTAATAGTATTATTAATAATATTAAGCTGCTTAACTAGCGGGCGTAGAAGCGACTAGGAAGTAATAGTACTAGTATAAAGGCGCTAAAGCTACGAAAAGGTAGCATTAATAGCTACTAATTAAGCTAGCTTACCTACTTAAGTAATTTTATAGTAGTTATAATAGCGCAGGTAGAGTATAATTCTAGCGTAATAAGTAGTACTATTACTTAGTTTACTATAATAAAGATTTAATTTAGTAATAGTGCTATGTAGGTTAATAACTAAATAGTTTTTTTAGAGCGTTTTCTTACTTAAAGTTAATATTATAATAGGTAATTAAGCGCTCTTTATAAGCGCTTATAAGCTACTTAAAAGTAAAAATAACCTTATAAATAGTGCTAAAGCGCCTATTAAGCTTGTAATTACCTAGCTACTTACTCTTATGTTGCAAAAGGGCACCTTGCTAGAGCTTTCTGCGCTAGCTAGGGTTAATCTAAGTAGCTAAGTAGCCAAGCACGCGATCCCCTAAACCCCTAAATAGCTTAGCGTCTTAGTAGAGCTTCCTCTCCTTAATAGACTTTATTTATAAGCTTCTTAATTAAAGTTAACTATGCGTAATAGTTATAAGCCTAGTACCTTTATAATACTTTATAATATACTTTCTTTATACTAATTAATAATTATAGTAATAAGTTATTTTTTAATTCTTATTATTTTAACGCTTACGTCTTAACGCTTATAATCTATAATAAAATTAAACTATATAATAACCTTTATAAAGCTTTTAGTAAGTAACTAACTTATAAATTATAATTTATTTCTACTTTAGTACGCGTAGCTTAAGTACTATATAAATATTTAAAAGATATAAAGTTATATTAATTTTAAAACTCTTAAGTAGATAAATATATATAACTAGGCTCTAAAGCTACTAGACCTAAATACTAAGGGCAACCCCTATATATAATAGCTTAAGTACTATAGGCTAGAGTTTACTATTTATACTTAGCTTATAATAAAGCTTTAGGTACTCTAAAACTAGGTTTATACTATAATTAATTTATAAAGGCTAAAACTTATAATACTATAGTTAAGTAATTAGTAAACGCTGTATACGCTAATAAGAAAACTTAAAAATAATCTTTATTTAAGTAATAATAACTAGAAGGAGCAGGTACGATATACATATAGAGAGGTTACCCTACGCCTATAAAGTAGCAGAATAATAGACATAACTAAATAGCTATCTAAATAGAACCGCGCACACGCCAACGCTGTGCTCCTAAATCTCCTAAAAATAAAGGGTATATTACTAATAAAGGATTTCCTACGCTTAGCACTACGATATAACTATAAGTAGGCTTAAAAAGAGCTTAATAACCTATTACGAC
This sequence comes from Bimuria novae-zelandiae CBS 107.79, assembly GCA_010015655.1. Lineage (NCBI taxonomy): Eukaryota > Fungi > Ascomycota > Dothideomycetes > Pleosporales > Didymosphaeriaceae > Bimuria > Bimuria novae-zelandiae. The sequence continues at coordinate 677,736 of ML976692.1, forward strand.
CAGGCGCAGTAGCAACTCTATCTCTAGAGGGATATACTCGCTGGCTCGCGCAGCTCGGCCAAACAATAAAGCACGCAGGCATGTACGCTACGCTTAGAGAGCGCACTCCTGATACGAACTACAAGTGCCTATATAGAGCAAATAGCTAGCATTAATAAAAGCCTATAGAGTGTAACCGTCTATAGTATGCGCTCTAAGGAGAAGCATCTTATAAGCTTTATAATAAACTTATAAGTAAAAAGATTAGTAAAATTAAAAGCTAAAATTAAAAGGATTACTAAATGGTGTTATTAGCTAATCTTAAGTAAAAGGGGTAGGTAGAAAACCTTCTAGAATTTTTAAGAAATATTAAAGTATAGAGTATAGTAAGCCTATAGCTACCTATTTTTATTTATTTATATACGTAGGTACTCGCACGGGTTATAATAGGCTACGCCCAGTTATTGCCTTGGATCCTTAACCCTCGGTTATGCGAACCCTAGATATATAAGTTCAACGCCTAAAGCTTAACCTTGGACTCTTTATTAAATTTATAAGTATTCTTTTAGCACCTTTAGCTCCTTAGGCACCTAGCCCCTTATATTAAATTTAATTACTTTTACCCGTCGCGGGACAAGTAGATTTTAAATATAACTATAGACTAAAGCTACGACGTAGCACACGAAGTTAAAAAACTTATATAAATAAATACTATAAAGGCAACGCCTAGACCTGCAAGGAGATAGAACCCTCCCTAACAAGTAATTAAGAAGAAGTCTTAATAGATATTTAACGCTAGTAAGACTGTCTTTACTAAATAAAAAAGTTATAAAAATAAGAATAAAACCTTTTACTAAAGGTCTATGTCTTAGCGCGAATAATTAAGCGCAGCGAGCTATTAGCTTATAAAAGAGTAATAGCTAAAGAAATAAAAGGATAGCCTCCCTATTTATAACTAAACTTTAGGCATTAGGAGTTAACAAGAATAAAATATAATAATTCCTAAGCAAGATTAAAGCACTTATTAACCTTTAAAACACTTTTTAAACTCTACTATAAAGAGTAAAAGGACTAACTAAAGAAATAGTAAGGGAGCGCTAAGAACCTCTAATAATATAATAATACTTTTAAGAGATAAGAGGTATAAATTAGTTATTAAAAGTAAACTAATAGATAGAGCTACTAGAGAGATTAATAGTAGCGCTTGTCTTAAACTAAGGAAGAAGCCGCCGCCCTAAAATCCTTAATTTAGCCTACTTTAATAGTAAATAACAGGAGGACTACTACTTTAAGATAGTAATGCGATATAAGCTCTTAGAGGATAGGGACTACCTTAGAAATATACTTAAATATATTATTAGTTAATTAACAGGACGTGCAGCAATAGTAGGAATTATATATTTAGACTACTACCTAAAGTGCACTAAAGCTAACCTTTAGAAGCTACTAGACTATAACTTTTATAACTACCTAGCGGAAGAAATCGCGCGTAACTACTTACTTATAATATAATAAGGGAACTAGAAGCTTCGTAACTTTAATCTTAACTTTAATAACTATGCTATAGAAGCTAAGGAGCATAGTTAAGAGATTCTAAAGAACCTATACCTTTAAAGCCTCTATAAGGACTTACGGGACTAAATAATTATAGTAAATATAAATAACAATTAGGACCTATAAAGGGTCTAAAAGAAAGTTAATAAGATTAAAAAAAACCTTTTTTAAAATATATTATAGCTACTAAAGTTTTCTGCCAAGAACAAGGCGCTAGACGAAATAAATTAGGAACCTACTTAAGCTAACCCTGGAAGGATGTCTGGCCAACAAAGCCAAAATAGAAGACACTAAGTAATAGATAGAGCCACGGGACATAGGTCTAGTAATACCTAAAAACAAGCCACGTAGGTGTCGCGCGAGGTAATAGAAACCCGTAAGAAGAATAGTTCTTATTTTTATTATAGAGATACAGGACATTGCGTAAAGCAGTGTAAACTTTTACCTATAATAAAGCTAGCACAAGTTCGCGCCACTATACCTGCTACTAAAAGATCTTTTAATAAAGAGTTTAATATAGCCTCTACTAATTTAAAAAACTAAGTCCTTTTAGCAATAGTCGCTGCTAAGAGGTAAAAGTAAAAAAAGGGCAAAAGATAAGTTTTAATAACTTTTAAAAGTTATAGCTAGACTTAACACTAGTAATAGTACACTTACTTATTAATAACATTATATTTACATTAATAATAATTAATTTAGGTTATTTAATCTTTAAATTTATATTAAAAAAATTTATAACGAAAGCCTACCTACAGCGTAAAAACCTACCCTATTTATAAGAGGTTATTAGTATTAGAGGCATGCGACTCTTCGTACGCAAAGTAGTCTAACTAAAAGTAAATATTAATAGCTATATAAAATTAATATAACTATATATCTTACCTAACGACAGGTCGTACGACCTAATCCTCAGCCTAACCTAAATAAAAAAGAATAGGGTTAAACTAGCCCTAGCGAAGAAATTAATCTAGATTAGAAGTTTATGCACCTACATCCGTAACTAAGAAGGTAAGAAACTATTAATAAAGCCCTAAGGGGTATTAGCTATAGCCTTTATAGTCCTAAATTAGCGTAATTAACGCCTAGGAAATAAGGTTAAGGTGTTTTCTATATTAATAAAGGATATATAGAAGGCGTTAACCCGTAAGCTAAAGGTAAACCTATAAGAGTTATTATCTAAAGCTTTTAAGGACTTGTAGCGTATCTTTTATAGGGAACAAGCTGATAAGCTCCCCCCGTACTATAGACCTAGAGTAGATCTTTTTATCCCTCTCGTAGAAAAAGATAGCAAGACCCTAGAGATTCCTTATAGCCCTCTATTTAATATGTCTCGCGAAGAGTTGCTCGTCCTTTAAAAAAAGCTTACTAAATACTTAGATAAAAGCTTTATTTAGGCAAGTAAGTCTAGCGCTACTACCTTAGTATTATTTACTAAAAAACCTAGTAAAGGACTATACTTTTACGTTAATTATTAAGCCCTAAACGCTATCTTAAAAAAGGACTAGTACTTTTTACTATTAATTAGTAAGACCCTTTAGCTCCTCGCGAAGGCTAAATAGTTTAGTAAACTTAATATAATTTAAGCCTTTTATAAGCTTTAGATAGCGAAAGGCAAGAAAAAAAATAGCGTTTAAAACTTAATTTAGTCTTTATAAGTAGCTAGTAGTTCCTTTTAGCCTAGCTAACGCGGTAGGTACGTTCTAGTAGTATATTAACTAGGTACTAAAGGAGTACCTCGATAACTACTACTTAGCGTATATAGATAACGTTTTTATCTTTTCTAGTAGCAGCTAAAAAGACCACGAAGAGAAAGTACGTACTATAATTTAAAAGTTAGGGGCCGCAGGATTATACTTAAATATTAAGAAATCTAAGTTCTACGTTAAAAAGACTAAGTACATTAAATTTATTATAGAAGTTAACAAGGGCGTAAGCATAGACCTAGATAAAGTCTAAGTAATTTAAAAATAAAAGCTACTAACTTTAGTAAAGGGAGTCTAAAGCTTCGTGGGCTTTATAAACTTTTATTAAAGATTTATACGAGACTTCTCTAGCATAGTAAGCCCCCTTATAAAGCTTACTAGTAAAGGAGTAGAATTTATTTAGGGATAAAAGTAGTAGTATATATTTAACTTCCTAAAGATAGCATTTTATATAGACCCTGCGCTAGGCTACTTTAACCCTAAATAAGAATTAGTACTAGAAGTAGACGTTTTTAGCTAGTTAATTAGGAAATGCTTCTCTTAGTATAATAATAATAGGATTCTACGCCTAGTAGCTTACTTCTTAGCAAAGAATAGCCTAGCAAAATATAACTACGCTATTTATAATAAAGAGATACTCGCAGTTATTAAATACGTAAATAAATAAGACTATATATATTAAGTAGTAAAGCACCTTACGGTCTACACTAATTATAAGAACTTTACGTATTTTACTACTAAATAAAGGTTAGACGAACGACACGTTTAATAGGTAGATATACTTAGCTATATTAATATAACGTTTATATATAGACTAGGGTTAGTAAACTCTAGGGTAAATACTTTCTTCTAGAGGGACTAAGACCTGCTAAAGGATAGTAAAGATAATAGATTAAAGTTAAGACACTTTGTGCTTCTTTAAGAGACTACTAAAAGAAATAGCTTAAAGTCTTTTATCCCTTAAACACCTATTACTATAGAAAAACCTAACTATACTAAAGTAAATAAGGACCTAGTGCTTGCTTACTTAACACGCCCTAAACTACCTATATTAACCTTTTAAAAAGGCGATAGCTCTGCCAAGCGACGCGAACTAGACTTTAACATTATATAGTAAGAGGTAGAACGCGATGAAGATAGTGCGTATAGTAAAATAAAGGCCTATATTAAGAACAGGCTTAGGAAGTTTAAACCTAGGTGGAAGTTATTTATTAGTATCTTAGAATATAGTATAGATAACTAAGGGTACCTACGCTATAAGTTAAGATAATAGGTACTAGAATTAGAACTTTTATAAATAAAGCTAATAGCGGTCGCGTATAGTTTCCTAGCTTTAAGACACTTAGGATAAAAAAATATCTATAAAATTCTTACTTAATTCTACTTCTTCCTAGGGATGTCTAATTAAGTAAGGTAGTATATTAAGAACTATAATATTTATAAAAGAACTAAACTATAGAGAGAAGTAAAATAGGGCCTGCTAAAGCCCTTACTACTGTTTAAATAAGGCTAGAAGGATATTATAATAAACTTTTTTATTATCCTACCTAAAAGCGATGGCTGCACGAATATTATAGTAATTATAAATAAACTTAGTAAGGACCCTAAGTTTATAAGTTTCTAAATCTTAATATACCTATAGTCATGATAGCGTTCTTTTAACACTAGATAGTAGACTACTTCTTCCCCTCCTCTATTACATTGGACCACGGGGGACAATTCGTGAGCGAATTTTAGACTACACTCTATAAATAAGTAGGTATTAACTAAAGACTATTTATAGCAAAGTACCTAGAGACAGATAAGTAAATAAAATAAATAAACTCTATCCTTAAAGCCTACCTCCAGGCGTACTATAACTAGTAATAGGATAATTAGATAAAGTGGCTTTCTATAGCCTAAATAGCTATTAAAGGGTAAGAAGCTATATTAACAGGAGTTAGCCTATTTTTCTTATCCTATAGCTAGAACGTTAAACTAGTTAAGAACTTCGGGGCACGGAGATTAGCCTTAAAGCTTAAAACTAACGCAAAGAAGGCTATAAAGGTAATAATAAAAAAGTTTAAAGAGGTTTTTAACTTTACCTAAGCAAAAATAATAATAGCCTAATAATAATAAAAGCGTCTAGTAAACTATTAACGTAAGAACGCTCTAATCTTAAAGAAAGGAGACAAGATATAGCTAAAGTATAAAAACTACTTCTAAAACTAACGTCTAAGTAAGAAGCTTAACTAGAAGTAAAGAACGTTTATTATAAGAAAGGTAATAAACTCTTACGTAGTAGAACTAGACGTCCCGCTAAACATACACCTAAGGTTCTACGTAGATAAGCTAAAGTTAGCCTTGTCAAATCTTCTCCCTAGCTAAACTACTAATAACGCCCAGCCCGAAGCAATTATAACAAGGGAAAGAGAAGTATAGTATAATTAATATATATAAAAAACGCTAGGCCCGTAAAGGCAAGAGGGCAAAATACCTAGTATAATAAAAAAACTACTTTTAAAGAACTTAGGAATCTTGTAGGAACCTTAACTAAGCTACTACGTTAGACTATTAAGAGAAGTTTACTAAGCTATATTAAAATTGCAATAGAAAACTCTTAATAAAATTTTACTATAATATCCCCTAAATTAGCTTCTATTAGGGCCTAAAGGAGGCTCTACAATGCCTGCCTTACTAAGCTAAAGAACCTAGCTAAATAAAGGTATTTAAAATAAGGGTAAGAATAACATCGTTAGGGGATAAAGTTAAGTATTAGGAAAAAAAGTTAAAATGGAATTTTAAGAAAGTAACTTAAAAAACCTTTAAAACTACTAAAGATAATAAGGGGACTAAATAATTCTTATAGTAGTAAGAGATAACCCTTACGAAAGAAGTAAGCTTTAGAAGTAAACTAAAATAAAAAGGAGAAAGGAACTAGGCAAGAGAAATATCTTTAACTACTAAAAGAATAGTAAAACCCTTCTTAATAATATTTAGGTCTACTTCTCCGCCCTCTAATATGCTATTAAGGTTAAGAAAGCTATTATCCTCCTTACTTAGGCGCTCCTTAATTATAATAGCCTAAAGCTACTAGCGCAAGCCCTAGTAGGCTTAAGTAAACATATTAGCTCTTGTAAGGATATTATCAATTATCTAGAAACTATCTATTATAATGCCCTTATCCACCACCACGAACTTACTAGAGAGCTACACGATGTTAGCCTTAAAAGATAGCTTTATTATTTAAAAGGAACTTATAAAAAAGTTCTTATACTCTTAATAAAATGCTTTAAAGTTAGTAGTATAAATTTAAAAAAGGTTAGAAGTCTTCTTAATCACGATAGCAATATGCTCTAAGAGCTAAATAGCCTTAAAGGAAAAAGTAATAGGGCCTAAAGTAGTAGTAGTCTTACTCTTAAAGAAGGTATAGTAATTAATAATTGTAACCTTATAAGCAGAATAGAACGCGTTAAGATTAATAAAGAAGGCTTTTTATTTCTAGCTACTCTTTAAAACCTTATTTATAAAGTAGCTTATACTAATAATTATAATATTAGCGAACTTTTTGCGGCCAACTTTATTAAGGGTAAACTAAATTTAGGTAGGGGAAGGAGTTAGTAAAGTACACCCTAAAGTTATTTAAAATAAGTTAGACTAAAGTATACTTGTTTAGTGTAGCTAGTAAGCTTATAGGTACAGCACTCCTTACAGGATACCGTCTTACCCGCTAGCACCTACTAATAGATATATCTATAAGTAACGTAGTTAGTATACTAGCGCTTAATTATCGCGCGTAGCAAGATTAGACTTTAAAAGCTAAGCTTGTTAAGTTAGCGAGTGCGCACACCTAGGCTAATAAAGAACTAAAAAGGAGGTTAAAAGAGTAAGAAGGCAAGTTAAAAAGTAAAAAGAAGTAAAAAAAGCGTAAAAAAAATCTAGAACTTACTTTACAAGTTTTAAAAGGACTAAACTTCTTAATAAGCTAGCTAAGAAGGATTGCGCTAGCGTTAGATATAATAGTTTTATTTTAAAAAAGCTTAGTCTTCTTAAGTTAGTAGCTAAGTAACTATAATAGGGACAAGCCTTCTTTTATTTTATTATTAGAGTTAGTAGCACGCCTCTAACGCTTAGGCGTCTTTATTATATAGCTATTACGCAAAGGGCTAGCTATCTTATTAGAATAGTAAGGGGAATTAGGTCGCGAAGTTAAGAAAGACTAGGTTAAAAGTAAAATATTATAGCGCACGAAGTTAAGCTAAGAAAAAAAAAGAGCTTAAAAAAGTAAAGTCTAGAAGCTAAGTAAGAAGCAATTTTATATATATAATAATAAGTAAACGCACTAGCGCGAACACACTATCGCAGTAACTACTTATAGTAAAGATATAAAATTAGACACGCGAGAATAGAACTAGTAAGAGGTTTATAATAGTAAGAGAATCGCAAGCAGATAATAAAACAACTATAAAGCTATATAAATAAGATAAGACGTAGAGATTTTTTTTTACCCTTAATAGAGGGAAGGGAGGTATATAATAGGCTACGCCTAATTATTACTTTAGATCCTTAACCCTTAGTTATGCAAACCCTAGATATATAAGTTCGACGCTCGAAGCTTAACTTCGGACTCTCTATTAAATTTATAAGTATTCTTCTGGCACCTTTGGCTCCTTGGGCACCCAGCCCCTTACACGGGTTACGTTATAAGTAAATATTTACCTTTAAACGTTTATTAAAGCTCTATAGTAGAAGTACACTACTCCTTTTATTTTTTTAATTTTTTACGTAGGTACTCGCGCGGGTTGTATCGGCGCAGGTCACTCAAAGGATCGATGTTGGCGTATCTCCTAGCAGAGGCATGTGGGAGTGCGTGTATAAGAATGTAGCCTCGAATGAATTAAGTGCCTATAGGCCTGGTACGAAAGGATACGGAAAAGGTACTGAACTACAAAGGCCCCAAGCTCCTCTAAATACACCTCTTCCCAGATGGCTAGCTAGCACATAACTGCCATAGGTTGACCGTCGGTCTGATGGATCCGAAATAGGTCCGAATCGGATTCGTAGTTCCCCATCGGTCTGATAGATCCGAAATTGGTCCGATACGGATGAGTGTCGGTTTTCGGATGATCTCGAATCCTGTCTTGACTAGCCAAGGGTTCTCGTGTCGACGAGCGATTGTTCCTGTTACACGGGTCATGTTATAAGTAAATAGCTACTTTTAAATATTTATTAAAGCTTTATAGTAGAAGTATGCTACTCCTTTCTCTCTACCTTTCTTTTAAAACGTTATATAAACTAGCTACTTAGATTAATTACTTAGTAAGCTAAAAATTTAAGCTAGATACTGTTTAAGCTTTACGCGTAAGTTTGCTACTATTTTTATACTTTAAATTACTATTTAGCTTATTTTACTACGCTTTATAAGCTAGGCGGTGTATTATAAAAGGGTACCTTGCTAGAGCTTTTTATACTAGCTAGAGTTAATTTAAATAGCTTAGTGTCTTAGTAGAGCTTCCTCTCCTTAATAGACTTTATTTATAAGCCCCTTAATCGAAGTTGACTGTGCGTGACATCTTATTATAACTTTTTAGCTACTCTATAGTTACTTTAAGTAGCTTTAATATATTTATATACTTAGTAAATAATTAGACGGCAAGCCTGCATCTAGAAATGGATGCACCCCGTTCGGGCAATCCGGGCCCTCGCACGCCCCTTCCGCTAGCGCCGAACCGGTAACCGACC
>ML976693.1:0-24480 GCA_010015655.1 Bimuria novae-zelandiae CBS 107.79
GACTGGAAGAATGTTATTTGGTCTGACGAGACGTCGGTCGTTCTTCTTCATAGACGAGGGGGGTACCGAGTATGGCGGAAAGTAGACGAAGCCTTCGTACGCAGCTGTATTCGTGAGAGATGGAAAGGCTATTCCGAATTCATGTTCTGGGGCTGCTTCTCCTACGATCAGCGGGGGCCCTGCCATTGCTGGACACCAGAGACAAAGCAAGAGAAAGAAGCTGCTATTAAAAAAATTGAAGAGCTGAATCAAAAACTTGAGCCTATTATGAAAGAGCAGTGGGAGCTTGAGACTGGTATCTGGCGCCTTGGTCTGCGTACAAAGCCTGGCAAGCGGCCCCAATAGAAGTGGAATACAAAGACTAGTAAGCTCAGCCGAGGCCGAGGATCAGGATTAGGATCAGGAATTGACTAGTATTAATATCAGACAACTATCCTATATCCAAAGCTGATTCCTTTTGCAAAGCAATGTCAAGCTGAACGGCCAGGAACAGTTGTTCAAGAGGATAAGGCACCTGCCCATAATCACTACGTACAGAGCTATATATATAGCTGGGAGGGCGTTCAGCGATTACTCTGGTGTGGGAACTCGCCCGATTTGAACGCGATTGAGCCTTGCTGGCCATGGATGAAGAGGCGTACTACAAAGAAAGGGGCGCCAAAGAGTCGAGCAGAAGCAATACGTGCATGGGAGCAGTGCTGGAAGGAGCTACCTCAGGATAAGATTCAGGCATGGATTGAACGTATTCCTATTCATATTCAGAAGATTATTGAACTTGAAGGCGGCAACGAGTACAAGGAAGGTCGAAATATTGGTAGAGTTAGATAACTGCTATACAAATCGGACGTATTTGCCGTATTTGGAAACCCCCCTGTCGTGTGGCGCTTACCCCTGTCAGCAAGGACTTTTGAAAGGCTCCTCCGTACTTAATCTAGATTCGCGAGGATTTGCGCCTACCCTAGGTGCTGTACCCGCGCCACTCGCCAACCCTGCGGGTTGGCGCTGCGCAGCTCAACGTAACTTCGCGGCTTAACGTAACTTTACAACGCGCTTTTTACTCTATCCTTACTTTATAACCTATAAAAATGCCTAAATTCTATGGCGAGAGTTACGAAATTAAGGAGCGCATCTTAGCTTGTATCTCTAGCTTTTTTAATAAAGAAATACCTAATATTATAGCTATAGCACGCGACTAGTGCGTGCCTGTTTTGTAACTTTAAGCGCGCGTTAAAGGCAGAACAAGCTACTATAACTACACTAGGTTAAATCTACGCCTCTCGCTAGTGCAAGACGAAGCTCTAAAGTTATATATACGCCGCTGCGATAGTATTAGCATGCCTTATCTTATGCTATAGCTAAAAGGCGCTACCTAGTATATCCTTAACCGCGCGCATCCTGACAACAGCGCTTTATTATTTAGTAAAGACTAGACCGCGTGGTAGCTACACTAGAATCCTAAGTGCTACCGCATAAAGCAGAAGTCGCAGGATATTAATAAGATAGTAATAGCAATAATAAAAGCATATTCTTAGCATTTTACTAAGCTTAAGAAGGTTATTAATGCCTACGGTATCACCGCATTAGACACCTATAATATAGATAAAACTAGGTTCTGTATAGGCGTTGGCGGCAGCTAATAGATCGTTACTATAGAGTTAAATCGCCCTTAGGTCTCCGCGTCAGAGACCTTGCGCGATTATATTACCTTAATTAAATTAATCTCTAGCGACAGTAAGGTCCTTAATCCTATACTTGTTATGCAGGGCGTTAATTACCTTTATTAATAGTATACTAACACCGCACTACCTAATAATTATATAATTATTACGTTAATATCTAGCTATACTAATAATTTAATATTAATTAAGTAGCTAAAATTTTTTAAAAAATAGACGCGTGCGCGGCAGAAGGGCGTATAGTAATTACTTATATTTAATAGATTTAGTAGCTATCTAACTATTAAGTTTATTAAGTACTGCGATAAGTATAATATAATACCTTTCTTGCTACTGCCTTACGCATCTTATTACCTGCAGCCTCTTAACATTATCTATTTTTAGCTATTAAAGAATAATTATAAGAAGGCTGTAGAGATAGCTACACGTACTAGGTACACTAACTTTAATAAAGTCAAATTTCTACACGCGTATTATAGCATTAGAATAGCTACTTTTAAACGTAGCACTATACTTAGTGCTTAGGAGAAGTTAGGTATCTTTCTATTTAATCTAGAAATTATATACATAAAGCTGCCTATAGTGCGTACGCTATCACTATTACTTTTATCCGCAGTTAATTTATCACCTATCGCTAACACGCCTATATTATACTAATAGCAGCATAAAAAGATATCGCGCGCTCTAGAAAGGAGCAATATTTCTAGTTATAGGCTTAAAAAGTTCCTAAAAAGCTTATAATTGCTTATTAATAGTCTCGCGCTAGCCTAGCGAGACCTCTTAGCTATTACTATAGCGGCCTAACAGCGCTAGAAAAGGCAGGTTAAAGATGCTAGGCAGGTATAGAAAGGCGGCGTAGTCACCGTAAAGGCAGCGCGACAAGCTATTGATCATCGTGTAGAGCAGGAGGCATAAAAGGCTGCTAGACAGGCTGCAAAAACGTACAAGGACGCGCACTTGCAGGCGCCACAAAGTCAGCCCCGGCAGGTGCCATCTCTCAGAGAGATGACAGTAGATCCTGCCCTACTTGCTACACCAACGCCAGCGTATATATCGCCATATAATTAAAGTCTTCGCCGTCAAAATCATCCTCAAATGTCAATTCGCTATAAAAAGTGACATTAAGCTAAGAAGTTACGTTGAGCTGCGCAGCGCCAACCCGCAGGGTTGGCGAGTGGCGCGGGTAACGTACTTAATAAGCGAGCCGCCACTACAAGCGAGTCGCCACCCCACCAACCTTCTATTATCTTTACAGCGATCTAACACAACAACGCGATATTGTAATTATATATAATTACTATCGTAGATTAAGTAGTATCTATAGTACGCTTTGCACACGTTCGCGCGTTATGCCTAGTCTCTCTGCAGTGGCTGCAGCGCGTTGAAGCCTACCGACTAGCACCTAATCGCGCTCTATCTTGACGCGTTTTGCTCTCTAGCTGCTGCTCAATGTCTTTTTAAGTAATAATCTCCTCTACTACTGCCTTTATTAAGGTGCCTTGCTACTATATACGCTTTTTTTTTACTTTTTACGTATTATAGTGGCCTTATTAGCCTTCTTAAGCCTCGCGATCTAATCGCGCATAAGCGTACTTTTGTGAGCTATTACCTTAGCGCCCTTTTTAAGCTAACTAAGCGCTGTAATAATAGAAGTAGGTAATAAGCTCTTATACTTATAAATTTTATTACTTATTAATATTAATTAAGCCTCTAGCTCGCGCGCGTTGCTTAGTATTTTAGCTTCTTAAAGGGTAACTTTTAGTAGAGGCGGCGTTAGCGTACAAAGCTTAATATTAAGCTTTAATATTACTACCTCTAGGTCGTGTGGGACTAGGCTAGCGCCTTAAAAGCTTGCGCAGATATTCTCCTTTGTAATTAACTATATATAGGCTACGTAGAAGGCTGGTAGGAACTCTAGCTTTGTAATATAGCTAATATAGTCGCGTATTAGGCTCTTAATCTAGCAGCTGTACGCGCGCTTTAACAGCGAGAAGTAGCTAATATTAAGTAGCTATAAAAGGTATAATAAATATAGCGGCATGTAGAGAGTAATAATATTATTTTCCTTATAGAGCTCTTAAAATTTAAGCAAGTTATAGCTTTTATAGCTATTAAGTATAAGTAGCTAGCGCGCGCCTACTCTACGCTTTACTATATACTTAATAAAGTGCCTTAGCTACTCTACTCTAAGCTTATTAATAGTCTAGCTATTATTACTAATAGTTAAAACCTAGTCGCGTGGTATATTATTATCCTAATACTAGGCAGAGAGGTGATACTAGCTAGGGAAGATAATAAAGGGCAGGATTGCCTAGCTAGTAGCGTTAATTCTATAAATTATTATAGTCTACCTATAATTGCCTAGCTAGATAGTCTTTAGTCTACCTTATTTCTCTAAGCCTATAACAATAAGCTGCGCTAATATCTTGCCTATTATAAAGCTAGTCTTATTAAAGTTATAGGTATCTTTATTACTAATACTATAGGTGGCCTTCGTGCGCAATACAAGCTTGAACCAAGCCCTAATAGCCTTTAGATCCTTATATAGAGCTCTCTATTAATTGTATGGCCAATTAAATCGTGTAGTAAGGTAATCTATTTGCTTAACGAAGTTGCGCGGCCAGTTCTCGCCTACCTAGCTAGCGCTGCGCTTAGCGAGTAGTTTATCCACCATATCTCGTACCTGCGCCACTCGCCAACCCTGCGGGTTGGCGCTGCGCAGCTCAACGTAACTTCTTAGCTTAACGTTACTTTTTATAGCGAATTAACATTCGAGGATGATTTTGACGGCGAAGACTTTAATTATATGGCGATATATACGCTGGCGTCGGTGTAGCAAGTAGGGCAGGATCTACTGTCATCTCTCTGAGAGATGGCACCTGCCAGGGCTGACTTTATGGCGCCTGCAAGTGCGCGTCCTTGTACGTTTTTGCAGCCTGTCTAGCAGCCTTTTATGCCTCCTACTCTACACGATGATCAATAGCTTGTCGCGCTGCCTTTACGGTGACTACGCCGCCTTTCTATACCTGCCTAGCATCTTTAACCTGCCTTTTCTAGCGCTGTTAGGCTACTATAGTAATAGCTAAGAGGTCTTGCTAGGCTAGCGCGAGACTATTAATAAGTAATTATAAGCTTTCTAAGAACTTTTTAAGCCTATGGCTAGAAATATTGCTCCTTTCTAGAGCGCGCGATATCTTTTTATGCTGCTATTAGTATAACGTAGGCGTGTTAGCGATAGGTAATAAATTAACTATAGATAAAAGTAATAGTAATGGCGTACGTACTATAGGCAGCTTTATGTATATAATCTCTAGATTAAATAGAAAGATGCCTAACTTTTCTTAAGCACTAAGTATAGTGCTACGTTTAAAAGTAGCTATTCTAATGCTATAATACGCGTGTAGAAATTTAACTTTATTAAAGTTAGTGTACCTAGTACGTGTAGCTATCTCTATAGCCTTCTTGTAATTATTCTTTAACAGCTAAAAATAGACAACGTTAAGAGGCTACAAGTGATAAGATGCGTAAGGCAGTAGCAAGAAAGGTATTATATTATACCTATTATAGTACTTAATAAACTTAATAGTTAGATAGCTACTAAATCTATTAAATACAAGTAATTACTATACGCCCTTCTACCGCGCACGCGTGTATTTTTTAAAAAACTTTAGCTACTTAATTAATATTAAATTATTAGTATAGCTAGATATTAATATAATAATTATATAATTATCAGGCAGCGCGGTGTTAGTATACTATTAATAAAGGTAATTAACGCCCTACACGATAAGCATAGGATTAAAAACCTCGCCGTTACTAGAGATTAATTTAATTAAGGTAATATAATTGCGCGAGGTCTCTAACGCGAAGACCTAAAAGCGATTTAACTCTATAGTAATAATCTATTAGCTACCGCCAACGCCTATACGGAACCTGGTTTCGTCTATATTATAGGTATCTAATGCGGTGATGCCGTAGGCATTAATAACCTTCTTAAGCTTAGTAAAATGCTAAGAATATACTTCTATTATTACTATTACTATCCTATTAATATCCTACGACTTCTACTTTATATAATAGTACTTAGGATTCTAGTGCAGCTACTACGCGGTCTAGTCTTTACTAAGTAGTAAAGCGCTATCGTTAGGATGCGCGTAGTTAAGGATATACTAAGCAGCGCCTTTTAGCTATAGTATAAGACAAGGCATGCTAATACTATCGCAGCGGCATATATATAACTTTAGAGCTTTATCTTACACTAGCGAGAGGCGTAGATTCAACCTAGTGCGGTTATAGTGGCTTGTTCTGCCTTTAACGCGCGCTTAAAGTCGTAAAACAGGCACGCACTAGTCGCGTGCTATAGCTATAATATTAAGTATTTTTCTATTAAAAAAGCTAGAGATACAAGCTAAGATACGCTCCTTAATTTTATAACTCTTACTATAGAATTTAGGTATTTTTGTAGGTTATAAAGTAAGGATAGAGTAAAAAGCGCGTCGTAAAGTTACGTTAAGCCGCGAAGTTACGTTGAGCTACGCAGCGCCAACCCGCAGGGTTGGCGAGTGGCGCGGGTAGTGTTGTGCAATCTATAAATACTAACCAGGTGTAACTGACTAGTGCAGCCGAGGGCGCTAACGAAGCAATACACCGCCACGCTGCCTCAGAGAGCCTGCGGGCCGCCAAACGTATCATCTTACTGTGCCCCGCGATCCGTCTAAGCCTATTTTAATATCTTTGATCCTGCGGGCCATATAAGTTTTCCCCACGCCCTTCTTCTTCAGCCCGAATTAACTCACACTTCGCATCTCCTTTTGTCAGTAGAACCACCACAACCCAGAAAACGAGCACCACTTCAGCAGCCGCTATAATGCACCTCTTTAACTTCCCCGAAGAGATCTTCTCAAAAATACTTCTTCACGCAAGCCTTGCTCGAGGGGTTAAGCGAGCTTTAAGGCTGAGGCTTGTATGCAGTAGGTCCTGCTTTCCCCAAACCCGTCGCTACACCTAACGGTTTCCACGTAGAGCTATTCTCTCAAGCACTCCCGCCTGCGCTCTTTGAGTCACGGTTGCTCGATTCTTTCAAAACAGATGAGATATTGTCTGATTGGGCCATCGAGAATGATCACGGCGCCACCAAATTGTGGCACTCCTATCTCGTGTATCGAGTTCACAATGAGATTCGCCAGCCCTGTCAGCGCCGCTATCTGGATCTTCGCCTCGTCGCTCAACGAGTTTGTGAGGAAACCGGGGCAGACATAGAAACTACGATCGAAGCTCTCTGCTGGCCGGCATTAAAACAGTGTACGCTCCCGTACATTAATTCGAAGCTAGAGAAAGAGCCACTGAGCCCTAATCTCGACCTCTTATGCGCCGCGGCGTATCTGAACCACATTTCCGTAGCGCAACGTCTGCTTCGAGAAGGCTACTCTCCCCACACGGAAACCCACCTCTTTCTGTCACCCATGGAACTTGCCGCATGGGCAGGAAATGCCCAGATTCTCCAAATGTTTCAAGAGAATGTTCCTGAACTGGAAGGTCTTGACCCCGCACGTGTACTTGATACAGCATGGAGAGGGAAGGTAGGGCCAGCTTCTATCAGGGGAGCTGCAACTCGAGGAGATATCGAGGTGGTTCGTCTGGCGATCTACCCCCCTTCACGTGCAGCACCTGAAAGCACCGATTTTGTCGACCAAGTTTTCGGAAGCTTCGATCGCCGTAGCTCCACGGGGATTAAGCTCAGTATAGCGCAATCGGCCACGAGAGATGTTGAGGTGTACAAATACTTAGAGGGATTTCTTTCCGGGCCTAGAAACCTGTCAAGTAATCTAACAAAGCATGCTCGGTTGGGAAATCTTGAAATGGTGCGTTATCTACTAGATGCTGGCGCCGACATTCGCGGAGACTCTGGTCGACTTGGCCCCCTTGCAGAAGCTTGCCGACGATGCCACGAAGACGTCGTTGATCTCCTACTTGATCGAGGCGCTGATCCGCACTTCAACGGAGACGAGAATATTATGAACGGAGACAGTGCAATGCATGTAGTAGCAGCCTCTGGAAGCTTAGCCATGGTACACAAGCTTATTGCTCGTGGTGGTGATTTGTTCTCCATGGATATGGGTATTGAGATGGGATGCCACGCTTTGTATTCAGCGGTGCTGCTTGAAAATACGGAAATGGTGAAGTATCTGGTGGCCGCGGGTGTCGATTTGAAGATCTACGGGGAGACGGTACTTCGGGCGGCTTCATTAGAGGGTCTTGACTCAATGGTTGAAGTGCTACGAGGAGAAGGAGTGAGTTTCGGTTCATGATAGGCTGAGTGGCTCAAGGATGGTTGTGATTTAACTCGAAAGAGGCACCTGAAGTATAAAGAATGATTCCAAGCGACCAGTATATGGCCCCATGTTCTCAATTTCCAGCATGTTGATAACCATTTGGAAATAGAGCATACTGGTTTGCGGGTTGGACAAAGCATATAGACAGTATTGCGCTGGTTCTCAAGATGACAAAGATCTCTCAGTCCGTGTGTACAGGCCAAATTCGAAAGCGTTTATATCCTCTGGAGCCAAAGGGCTTATAAAGTAGAGAAAGTGTTTTGGGAAGGGGCTTGGATTCAGATAAGGGATTGGGTTCGCAACGTTTCTACATATCGAAAGTGATCCAGATTAATACGCTCATTTACAAGTGTCATCCCATACTTTCTAATAGTTTTATAAAAACGTAGTTAAATTAATTAATTTTTTAAATTATAAAATGTTAAGATAATTTATTATTTAATATTTAGTATACTAGTTATACGCCTTATATATTACACGTAAGTTATTATCTATATTAAAAATTAAAAATTTAATATAACTCCTTAGTATATATCTTTAGTAATTTAAGTAGGGGGCTTAGTAGCAATTCGTTTTTATCTTTTTTTTACGTATACTAAATATAACCCCTTAGTTTTTATTTTATTACTATACTTGTGGCGCACTTGCAACAACGATCAGGGAGCTCGTAAACAAAGTCTATTAAGGAGTGGAAGTCCTACTCGGAAGCTCGGCTATTTATAAAGCTAGGGGGATCACATGCTCGGCTATCTAGCCGCTCGGCTCAACCCCAGCTAGTAGCCATGAGCCAGTAAGCTTCTGCGACAATACTACCTAACCTACCTATTTTCTAATAGTTACTTTACACTTAATAATATTTTTTAAAGAAATATATCCCACCCACACACTCTACTATATATAATTAATATATTAAGAATAAAGGGTAGCTTACGCACCTAATAACTTATTTTAAAAAAAGTTAGCTTACTTAATAAAACTAAAGAGAGAATGCTCTCTTATTTATTTTTTAAAATTTACGTTTTATATATTTAGTACTAGTACTAGCGTTTTTTATAAAGCCTACTCTATGCATCTATTCTATCTAAATAGACACTAGTGTATAATAGTAAGTACTAGTTTAGTAGGGCTAAGCACTATAAGCATAAACACTTATTTTAATATAGCCTAAATTACTTATATTCTTTAGTGTAGCTAGGGCAATCCTACACACTATAGCTAATAAATTTATAAGTAAACTACTTTAATTTAATTTTTTTTAAGCATCTCTATGCCTAGTGTGTTTATATACTAATATTTATTTGTTAGGCTTTTACTTAATTAGCCAAAAGTCGTGCCACTAAATTATAAGTAATAGGGCACTAGGGCACTTTTATATAAAAAAAAACCCTAACTCTAACTCTAACTAAAGGCTATTATTTATTTATATTTTTTTGCTATACATATCTAGTAGAATCCGTCTTATATATTAAACTTTATACACTATTTAGCTTTTTAGAGTTAATCTATAAATTTTATTATTAGTGGTAATATGTATTAGTTCTTAATCATTTTATTATTTAGCTATTAGAAATTTATATATAGTTATAATTATCTATCTTTCTTTAGTATAAATAGTATAGTAAAGGCTATTAGGCTTTTACTTAATTATATAAACTTTCTCTTAAGGTTTTTTTATAACTATTTAGTTAGTTCTTTTTATTAGTCTTATAATAGTAGCCTTAGTTATTTTAGCTATAGCTTTACATTTTCTTTTAAATAAATTTCGTAATTTTATTTTTAGTATTCTAAAAATGTCTTGCCATTTTTTTTATAAAATAACTTAGTAAAGTCTTTACAATTTTTAAATATAAATAAAGCTTTTTACCCTATTTTTTAAAGCTTGCTTTTTTATATTTATATAATGCCTATTGCTTTGGGATTCTTTTTATAGATTCTTGTAATTTTATAAAATAAATTTTTTATAATTATTAGCTTTTTACTAGTTCCCTCCTCTTAAGGTGTGCACTAAACCTTTAGGCTTATTTATCTTAATTATTATACGCTAATAACTTTAGTTATAAGTCCTTAACTACGTATTGTCTTTTTTTATTAGTTAATAATAGAGTTATGTTTAAAAAGCTAATTATACTCTATAATTACTATTAAGGTTCTAAAATTTATTATTATAAAGCTATATTAGCTCTAGAGTCTATTTAGACTAATAAGTAATAGTATTCTTTTAAGGCATAACTAGTCTTTACTATATATTTAAAATTTCGTCCTATCTATTATCTTTATTTAAATGGGTGTGTTTTTATTATAGTAAAATAACTACTTTTACGCTAGCTAAACCTAAAAAAGTAAATCTAACGCAGAAAATTCTAAAACCCACGAAGTAGATAAAAAAATGAATAATTTTCTATAAGTATAATATTTTCCTTTAACTAGTAGATAATACTTGCTAGATGTATAATATAGCTACACACTACTTATTCTAGTGCTAGAATAAAGTGATAGTGGAAGGACCCTATACATAAAATGTCTATTAGCTTATAGAAAAGCTATAAGAACCCCTAGCATAGTATCTACACTAGATTATAGTACTAGAAAAACACGAATATGCAATATAGTGGCAATATATACGTAAAGAATGCTAATAGTATATAAAAACTCGTGTACAAACTTCCTCTATTGTAAGAGATATAGACCATTACTATCTAAAAAAGAATTAGTGTAAGATAAAAAACAACTATTATAAACACTTTTTACTATACTTGAATAAATACTATAAGTAAAATAATTAGTATAGGTGCTTTAACGACGCCTACGAACTACATAGGCAATAAAAAAAAGAAACTAGATAATTTCTATAAGGCCTAGACCCCTACAACCCAACTGTAATTATTAGAGATACACGAGTGGGAGATAACAAAGACTATATACTAAATTTCTAGAATTAGTGTAAACCTTAATGTTTGGCACACCTAAGCCCATAAAAGGAGGCTACGTTAGTAAAAAAGTGTTTAAATTATTACCTACTAGCCCAAAATAAATGCCTAACGCCATATTACACGCGGCACAAGACGGACTTCGCGCATAAAATAGAGCACATCTATAAGGTATACGCTACGTATTAATAATAATATAAGTAGCATAAGGTTAAAGAGATCTCGAAGCTAGCCTAAGTTAAAAACTAAATCTAAAAAGTAGAGGCTTTATAAAATAGTAATAAAAAGTTAAATAACTTAAAAAACTAGCTCATCGTTAGGTAAGAAGCCACACTAGCAATAGTGTAGTTATTTGTTAGAGTAAGATATCACATGATATCTCTAACCTGATGTAGACTAGTTGCTAACTACGACTCTGCTACTTAAGCAGTTTCTCCGTTCAGCCTGTTACAATCAACTCAGTCTCTCATTCCTACTTGCTACCTATCTAATCACTTACAGTTATGAGCCCGGCATACGCTTAATTCGACTGCAGTTCACTCTACCTACTTACTATAAGCGCTTTCCACGACGGAGATCAACTCGACGAGCTCTAGTTTGCCACGATGAGCAACAAAGAGGACGAGCTGGTCGTTAAGGAGACGATTATCCTTGACAAGCCGAGCGATTGGTCGAAGTGGATCTTTCTACGAAAGAGGACCGCTGAGGCATACAAGATCTGGGACTATTGCAACCCAGATTTGACAGTAGACACTGTCAAGAAGATCTATAATGAGAAACCCAAGGAGCGACTACTACGCTCATTTAAAAAGGACAACACACCCAACGAAGCTTCAAGTATCATCCAGGGCGATGATAATATCGAGCTAGACGAACTTACGAGATCCAAACGAGAGGACTACACCTTCTGGCACGGGTTCTATGCAACAAAGCTAGCAGCCTGGCAGAAGAAGGAGAACGCTCTCAACAACTTAACACAAGAGATTGCAAGGACAATCGCTAGCAGGCATATTCTAGTTATTAAGGATGCTAAAACACCGTACGAACAACTTACATAACTTAAGAAGATATTCTGCATGTTAGTGGCAAAGCGCAAGTACGAGTTGCTTAAGTAGTACAACAAGATCAAGAAGGTTCCACAACAACAGAAGATAGATGCTTAGTACGAGAGTTACATTACTATCCTTCGCGATATAATCAAACTAAAATTACCCGAGGTCTAGGACTATCGAGCACAGCAGGACTTTCTTCGAGCGATTAAGGGAATTGACGAGTCCTTTGTTACGCACGAAATCCAGGAGATTACGCGAGCGGAGATAAATGGAACCACGTACATGGATCCTATTGCACTAGTGGAGAACTATCGACGCTTTCGACGCACTATGAACCCTGTAGCGTCAGCACTTGGAACATACGCGGTTTTAGGACGGTCTAGTCCAAACAGCAACAACTAGAAACGTACAGTCACTTGCATCTGCGGAGAACAGCACATGTTTAAGTAGTGCTCCTATGTGGTGCCTTCTCTCCGACCTGCTGGATGGAAGCCCGACCCAGTTGTTTTAGCCGAGTTTGACAAAGTGAGGAAACTAGGCAAAGGCAACCCTCTAAGCGCAGCTCTGTTTGGAGCTGAGAAGAAAGCTAGCGAAAAGGCGGCTGCTGCTAACAAGAGTGACTTCTCAATAGACACTGGTCACCCTCCATCAAATGCTCAAAACTCAACAGGAGCAGTTATGCACTGGCAAGGCAGCCAGAACGCAGCCCAGGTTGTTACTTCACTCAGCGTAGCTGCGATTCGACAGCCTCCGCCACCATTAATTAACAAGTGGATACTGGATCCTGGCTCTAATCTACATGTCACAAACCATCGGCCGAAATCTTGGGAGAAGATCCGAGATGGACAACCAGATGACATCCTACTCGCCGGCACGCAGGCCTTGCAGATACATGAGTAGGGAAATATTAAGCTATTTGTTGATACTCCAACTAGCGAACGTCGAGTAACTATGACATGGGTAGCACTTATTCCCACGTTCTTCACGTCAATAGTGTCACTATCACGCTGCCAATCAGTCGGGATTGAGTTCGACTCAGGAAGAAGCTGTCTCTATCTAAGGAGCGCTCCAATAGACATATTCTGCACACTCGATAAGCAGGGTGGCCATTAGGTTATGGACTCTAATAAAGCAACACGTCCGAACGCATTAGAGCTGTACACATTCGCAATTCAATCGAAGCCAAGCCGTATAGAGCGCAAGCCTCTACAAGTCACCCCTATAGAAGCTCATCAGATGCTAGGTCATGCAGGACGACGCGCGGTGGAATACATAGAGCAGGCAGTGGATGGTATCAAGCTCATCACTGGCCCCCAGGCCCCGCAATGGAAGGAGTGTGAGAGTTGTATCAACTCAAAGCTCTCTAAGATTATCAGTCGACGCCCTTAACGCGAGCCTGCAACCCGGCCCTTCGAACGAATTAGCATCGATCTTGTACAACTCAGAAAGACAGGTGAAGCTTGCTACAACGGGGATAAATGGCTCTTACACGCTGTGTGTCAACATAGCAGATACCATTTGGGGAAGACTCTTCGTGATAAGAAGAAGGAGACTCTAACACGCTCAGTTCAACAGATACTGGCGCTTATTCAGACCCAATTCAACGCGGCTGTTGTATACGTTCGTTGTGACAACGAAAAGGGTTTTGCTAATCTTTGGGATATCTTTAAAGACCTAGGCATCGCAGTTAAGCCTCGTGCTGTTAGGGCGGAAGAAATGACTGGCCTTACTAAGAAGGCTGGCAATCTCATTATCACAATGGCTAGGACCCTACGAATTGCAGCAAATTTACCCAAGACGCTAACGAACGAGCTGTGCCTGACAGCCATATACATGCTCAATCGATTACCAACAGAAGTTCTTGACTGGAAAACGCCCTACGAATATGTACGCAAGATGAAGCCGTCTCTTGCACACATAGACGTTATCGGCGCCAAAGCCCTATTCCGTAATACTAAGGTGGCTAAAGGCGACAAGCTCGAATCAAGGTCGATTACTGGATGGCTAGTTGGATATGAAGGAACGAATATCTTTCGTGTATGGGTTCCTGGAGCTGACAGTGTTATCCGAACACGCGATGTTGTATTTATGCGAGACCAACGCTATTCATCTCTGCAACCTGAGTCTATGACAGACGAGATACGACGTGTGGTTAGAATCATCGATATCGATTCATCGGACGAGGAGGAAGATCCCGTTATCGAGCAGATTTATCAAGATATAACACATCGCCAACCTACGGCTGAAGACGATGTTGAGGATCAAGAAGAGGAGGCTACTGGGCCAGATGGTGCCGAAGAGCAGATTCAACAAGAGGCCTTTGGAGGATTACCCACACCTAGAGAGACACCAGCACCTAGTACTTATGATCGTTCCTAACTAAAAGGCTGGAGAGAGATTGCTCCTGGAGATACTGCGCCAAACCGCCGTCAGAACAATGCACCAAGACGGACAAACCCCAATATTGCTGCAGACAATATCGTTCGAGGGTCCCGTCGTCGGGGAGGTGATGCAGGAGAGGATACGCCTAGTGACCACTTTAGTACGCACGCGTCTCTGTATTGGCAAACGTTTGCCACGGCAATCGTGCAACTGCCCCCAAATAAAGAGTGGAAGGTTCACCGTGATCATCTGCCGCCGCCACCAAAGAACTAGGCCGAAGTCAAATCCCGCCCTAATGCTGATAAGTGGTTCGCTGCTGCGGACAAGGAGATTGAGGAGCAGCTTCACAAAGGAGTATTTAAAAGGGTAAAAGATAGTGTGAAGGATCACCTAGATGCTGAGACTCTGCCACTAATGTAGGTTTTCACGTACAAGCTCGATGCTGATGGCTACTTGACTAGCTACAAGGCTCGACTAGTCGTGAGAGGAGATCTACAGACGACCTGGGATGATACCTACGCAGCTACCCTTGCAGCTCGAACGCTCCGCTTCCTCATCGCTATTATGTGCGCTTTTGGGCTCCTTGCCTACCAGTACGATGTCAAGAATGCTTTTCTCAACGCGTATCTTGCCCGAATTTGTTACGTCTGGACTCTAGATGGGTTCCGAGATAGGCTAGGCAACATAATGCGACTACGCCGAGCACTCTATAGGCTTAAGGATGCTCCAGCGCTATGGCATAAACACCTAAAGAGGACACTTGTTAATATAGGCTTCACGCAAGTAAAGGGTATCCCTTGCTTATTTACTAATGGTAAGCTAATACTATTCTACTACGTGGATGATATCGTCGTACTTTTCCGCAAAAGCGATTAGCAAGATTATTAATAGTTTAAACGCGAGTTTACGCAACAATACGAGACTCGGAGCTTGGGAGAACTAGGGTGGTTCCTAGGGATACGCATTACCAGAGACTATGTGAAAGGTTAGGTCTAGATAATTTAAGACTCCTACATTGCAAAAGTCTGCCACGATCATAATCTCCTTCAGGGAAGCCGATACCTAAAGGTCCCCCTGCGCGAGTCTTATCTCCCCTTGAGTATAGATGAACCTAATAAGGAGCGCACCCGCCTATATTAGATCCTAGTTGGATGCCTGGGTTTTATCTCATATTTCACCTGGCCTAATGTGGCAAAGGCGCACTCAATACTTGCCCGCCATCTTAATAATCTAAGCTAAAAGTATCTTGCTGCTGTCAAGTCAGTGTGGCAATACTTATACGACTTCCGATTCTGGGCAATTAGAGCAATAGCAGCACGCTCTAAGAACGCCAACTATATTTATTAAATTAATAATAAGGAAGCTAAGGAGTTGTTATTCTTTAGTGCCTCTAATACTGCATTTACTAACGATCCTGATACTGCTCGAAGCTCTTTTGCCTATGTGTTTAAGCTCTACGGCATGGTTATTAATTAGAAAGCAAAAATCATGAGATCCATTGCTAAATCAACTACTAAGGCCAAACTGTTTGCCCTATCTACTGCTAGAACTAAGTTATCCTGGTGGATAAACACCTTTAAAGCCATCAGGTTTAACCTAGAGGTTCGACCTACGTTGTACTGCAATAACTAACAAACAGTCTCTATTGCCAACAAGGATGAAGAAAAGCTCGACACAAAGCTTAGACATATCAAAGTACATCAGATGTGGATCCGCGAGCAAGTTGAAGCTAGGAATATTGACGTTACCTGGATAGGAACTGCCGATATGCCCGCTGATGGATTGACAAAGTCTCTCTGACAGTAGCAAGCACGAGCGATTCTTGAAGCAATTGGGAATGACCGATATCCGCCATAAGTTAATGGTTTAGAGGATACGTTTGTTACGTCTATCATCATGATAGAGTTCTACCTGGGGAGGTGCCCTGGAGGCTCTCTGTTCACTCGTTTTGCGTTACTCTACTTGACAGCACTCCGCCCCCTTTGTGCTGTGGGAGGTGTGTTAGAGTAAGATATCACATGATATCTCTAACCTGATGTAGACTAGTTGCTGACTACGACTCTGCTACTTAAGCAGTTTCTCCGTTCAGCCTGTTACAATCAACTCAGTCTCTCATTCCTACTTGCTACCTATCTAATCACTTACATTATTATAGCTTATTAAGTAGACACTCGCTAAGTTGAGTGACGTTTAATTAAGGATATTACAATATATGGGTGTTGTGTAAAAGCACTAATTATATCGGCGTAGGTCATTTAAAGAATCAATATCGGCATATCTCCTAGTAGAGGCATATGGGAGTGCGTGTATAAGATGATAGCCTCGAATGAATTAAATGCCTATAGGCCTAGTACAAAAGGATAGGGAAAAGGTACTAAACTATAAGAGTCCTAAGCTCCTCTAAATACACTACTTCCTAGATAGCTCGCCAGCCGCTATCTACCCCAGGTTGGCCGTTAGTCTAATAGATCCAAAATAGGACTAATACGGATCTAGGGTTAACTATTAGTCTAGTAGATCTAAAGGACCTCTAATAAGAATCTATATCCCCTCATTAGTCTAGTAAAACTAAAAGGGATCCAATATAGATAAGTTTTACTTTTTAGATAATTTTAGCTCTTGTCCTACTTAGCTAAAAGTTCTTATATTATTAAGTAATTATTCCTATTACACTACCCCCTCCTTTACAACTTGTAGATAGTCCCTTATCTATGCTATATATAAATTGTTTCGCGCGTTTTTGCTGTTTCCAGCGGCCAGCGTAATTAGTGTCGTTATAGTAGTGATTGCAATTCTACTAATTGGTTAAATTCTATTTATCTTCGTTCACTGTTTGTGCGCGTAGCCACTAGGACAGGACCGTGTTCAGAGCCGCTATAAGATTATGTTATACGCCCTAAATAACGTAATCTTATAAGTGTTTATAGATAAGGGTTAGCTCTTTTTCTATAAATAAATAGAGCCGCAATAGTAAGGCATAAAGAGGTAGATTTTAAAGCTTAATCCTTTCTTCCTTAACCTACAACAATTCGACTATAGTAGGTAATTGGGTCTGCATTAGGAGTATTTATATTGCTAATAGTTATCTTAGAATTACGATGCTAATCCACACTCCACCTAGAGCACTTTTAGAAGCGTACTAAGTTATCTACTTACGCTGCATACGTACATTTAGTTATAGTAATGTGCCTAACTATAATTTCCCCAAGCTGTCTTTTAAAAAGTGCAGCTACTACACTTCTCAAAATGAGAAGTGCAATCCTATAAGTAGAGCCATTCTAATTTAGGTCTAATATACTAATAGGTTGGGTAGGTGCCTAACTTCATAGAGTCTAAATTTTAGACTTTTAGAAGGGCCCTAAGGGAGTAGGAGGGGGCTAGTAGAGAGAACGCTATAGACCTCTAACTTACCCTTAATAAGGTGGCGAAAGACCTAGGCACTATTGTGTAGGTTACCTAAGTAGGTGAGGCTAGACTATCTTTAGTAGAGTTGCTGCTCGCGCAGCATTTAGCTTTGGTGCGGGTGGAGGATCGTCTACGGCGGGTAGAGGAGGTAGTGGATAATTTTAATAACACTATGTAGGCCACTTTAGAGGGGGGTTAGGGCAAGGGCAAGAGCAAAAGAAAGAAAAAGAAAAAGGGTTTAGCTATTTTTAAGGGTATTTTGCTTAAGCCATCTGACTTAGGTAAGGAGGAGGAAGAGGGGAAGGATTAGATTTTTTTTATTTTTTTTTATTTAAATTTTTAAATTTAATAAAACTCTAGATCTTCTACTTAGTTCTTTATTCCTATGCGTGGATCTACTAGTTTAATGCCTTTAGAAGTCTAGGACGATTTAGATACTTATTATAAAATTAATTTAGTTTATAAGGAGCTCCTATAAAGTTTAATATAAAATACTACACTAAATTAGGGTCGTGTCCTACCCACTTAACTCTATACTTAAGGGTGTTGTAGTAAATCTTACTAGCTAGAATATTCTTAACTTCCTATTTCTCTACCCCATTAATTAGGATACCTAGGGGTTTTAGAGCTTCTTATCCTAGTAGTAGATCTTAGGGATTCTTATAGAGTAGATTTAGCGCAAAGACATTATAGATTTAGGATTTAAGTAGAAGTTCTAGTTGATATAAGTAATTAACTTATTTTACTACCTTAAATGGACCTTCCCACTTGTCGGATAGCTTTCGGCTAGGTCTTAATATTGCAAGGTTATGGGTGTCTAAATAGACTATATCGCCTACATCCTAATCTATAGGGCGGCGATAATAATTTACTATAAATTGCATTTAGTTTTATGCTTATTTTATGTTTTCCTTAGCTAGTTGCCAAGCAGCGTGCATTTATTTAGCTAGTAATTAAGCATCCTTAACATTTAAGCGATCCTAGAGCTTAGTAAATAACGTAGGGTTCTAATCCCAACTCTAATGGGGTTTGGAGCCATACAGGATCTAATAGGGTGACATGCCAATAGCTAAATAGGGTAGGGTAACCTACGCCCGATTAATTAGGGGCAGAAGAGAACTCTAGTTATTCTAATAATAGGATATAAATGGGTGTAGCCTTTAATTAATATACTTGTTTATAATTTCTATATAGCTATCTATTTTTTTATAGTATGCTATAGATAGCTTCACCTTGATGCCTATTACCTAATAGAACTCTAACTAGAAGGTGGAGACGAACTAGGGGCCTTAATTAAAAATAATAAACTCTAGGGTGTGTCTAAATTAGTATACCTATTATACGAATAAGTTAGCCATCTCGCGGGCATCAATCGATTTGTAGTAGGGAATTAATATAACATGCTTAGAGAGTTAATTAATAACAACTATAATCTAATCGTATCTAGCCCTATCCTTAGGGAATTCCTTAAAATCGATGCATAGGTGCTACATAGGCTTATTAGGGATAGGTAACGGATGCAAAAAGCTAGGAGTTAGGGTCTATTTAGGATGTGCATGTTAGTAAGAAATGTAGTTTTGTATATATTACTTATAAGTGGCTTTTATGCCTTTTTAGTAGTACTTTCTAGAGAGTAACTAGTAGGTCTTTGTGTAACCTAAATAGGCGATTGACTTTTAATCGTGGACCTCCTAGATGAGGCGGGTATATAGAGTGGATTTAGAAGGGACGTATAGCCTATTATTATATAGAATGAGACTGTTTTAAATCCAACATTTCTCTAGTAGAGACTGGCGCTTTACGCTAAATCTAAGATAATTCTCCTATAGCAAAGCTTTAATTAGTTAATAGGAATCCAAACTTATAATGTCTTTGTTAGTTAATAATGTAAACACATTAACTTTGGCATTAGGCTTCTTAATGTAGGTCTAGGCTAGGTTGGAGTTGATTTAGGAATAAAGATGATAAGGCCCTAGGAATACTTAACTATAATTATCCTTTTAAGTAGTTCTAAAGTCCGCAAGATTTTGTTCTTGTTAACTTAGGATATCGGCTCTAGCGTTGCTTTTACCCAGCGTATATTTAATTCGGAAGTCAAACGATGACAGCATTTCGTACTAGCAAACTTAACGAGCATTAAGAACCTTAGTAGTTATAAAGTACTTTAAAGATTGATGATCCGAAAGAACTCTAATTATTATTTAGGTAGACGTAAGCTCTACGCGCTACTTAATAAAGGTAGTAATATGTAAGGGATAAGATGGGTAGCAAGTAGGAATGAGAGACTGAGTTGATTGTAACAGGCTAAACGGAGAAACTGCTTAAGTAGCAGAATCGTGATCAGCAACTAGTCTACATCAGGTTTGTATCATGTGATACCGTACTCCACTCTAACACACCTCCCACAGCACAAAGTTAGCGGAGTGCTGTCAAGTAGAGTAATGCAAAATGAGTGGACAGAGGGCCTCCAGTGCACCTCCCTAGGAAGTACTCTATCATGGGACGATAGACGTAACAAGCTTATCCTCTACACCAACAACTTGTGGCGTATATCAGTCATTCCTAGTTGCTTCAAGAATCGCTCGTGCTTGCTACTGTCAGAGAGAGCCTTTGTCAATCCATCAGCGGGCATATCAGCAGTTCCTATCCAGGTAACGTTAATGTTCCCAGCTTCAACTTGCTCGCGGATCCACATCTAATGTACTTTGATATGTCTTAGCTTTGTGTCGAGCTTTTCTTCGTCCTTATTAGCGATAGAGACTGTTTGCTAGTTATCGCAGTACAACGTAGGTCGAACCTCTGGATTGAATCCAATAGCTTCAAAGGTGTTCATCCACCAGGATAACTTAGTGCCAGCAGTCGATAGGGCGAATAGTTTAGCTTTAGTAGTCGATTTAGCAACTAATCTCATAATTTTTGCCTTCCAATCAATAACCATTCTATAGAGCTTGAACACATAGGCAAATGAGCTTCGAGCAGTATCAGGATCGTTAGTAAACGCAGCATTAGAGGCACTAAAGAATAACAACTCCTTAGCTTCCTTATTGTTAATTTAACAGATGTAGTTGGCGTTCTTAAAGCGTGCTGTCGTTGCTCTAATTGCCCAGAATCGAAAGTCGTATAAGTACTGCCACATAGACTTGGCAGCAGCAAGATGCTTTTAGCTTAAATTGTTTAGATGGCGGGCAAGTATTGAGTGCGTCTTTGCCACATCAGGCCGGGTAAAGTATGAGATGAAACCTAGACATCCAACTAGGATCTGATATAGGCGGGTACGCTCCTCGTTAGGCTCATCCGTGCTGGGGGGAAGATAAGACTCGCGTAGAGGGACCTTAGGGTGTCGGCTTCCTTGAAGTAGATTGTGATCGTGGCAGACTTTTGCAATATAGGAGTCTTGAATTATCTAGACCTTGCCTTTTGCATAGTCTCTAATAATGCGTATTCCTAGGAACCAACGTAGTTCTCCTAAGCTCCGTGTCTCGTATCGTTTCATGAATTCGCGTTCAAACTGTTGATGATATTGCTGATCGCCTTTGCGGAAAAGGACGACGATATCATCTACGTAGTAGAATAGTATTAGCTTGCCATTAGTGAATAGGCAGGGGATACCTTTTACTTGCGTAAAGCCTATATCAACCAGTGTCTTCTTCAGGAGTTTATGCCACAGCGCTAGAGCATCCTTGAGCCCATACAGTGCTCGGCGTAGTCGCATCATATTGCCTAGCCTGTCTCGGAACCCATCCGGAGTCCAGACGTAACAGAGTCGGGCAAGATACGCATTGAGAAAAGCATTCTTGACATCGTACTGGTAGGCAAGGAGCCCGAAAGCGCACATGATAGCGATGAGGAAGCGGAGCGTTCGAGCCGCAAGTGTAGCTGCGTAGGTATCATCCCAAGTCGTCTGCAAATCTCCTCTCACGACTAGTCGAGCCTTATAGCTAGTCAAGTAGCCATCAGCATCGAACTTGTACGTGAAAACCCACATTAGCGGTAGAGTCTTAGCATTAGGGTGATCCTTTACATCGTCCTTTACTCTCTCGAATACGCCTTTGTGAAGCTGCTCCTTAATCTCCTTGTCTGCAGCAGCAATCCACTTATCAGCGTCAGGGCGGGATTTGATCTCAGCCCAGTTCTTTGGTGGCGGCGGCAGGCGATCACGGTGAACCTTCCACTCTTTATTTGGGGGCAACTGCACGATGGCTATAGCAAACGTTTGCCAGTACAGAGACGCGTGCGTACTGAAGTGGTCCCTAGGCGTATCGTCTCCTCTATCACCTCCCCGACGACGGGACCCTAGAACGATATTGTCTGCAGCAATATTAGGGTTTGTCCGTCCTGGTGCATTGTTCTCGCGGCGGTTTGGCGCAGTATCTCCAGGAGCAATCTCTCTCCAGCCTTTTGGTTGGGAACGATTATGAGTGATAGGTACCGGTGTCTCTCTGGGTGTGGGTAATCCTCTATAGGCCTCCTGATGAATCTGCTCTTCGGCACCATCTGGCCCAGTATCCTCTTCTTCATCTTCAGCATCATCCTTAACTCTTGGTTGACGAAGTGTCATGTCACGACGGATCTGCTTAATAACAGGGTCCTCCTCTTCGTCTGATGAATCGATATTAAGGATAGTAACCACACGTTGTTCCTTCTTAGTCAAAAGCTAAGGTTCTAGCGGAGAATACCGTTGTTGTCGTAAGAAAACGACGTCTTAGGTGCGAACAACCCTATCGCTTCCTGGGACCTAGATACGAAAGATGTTTGTTCCTTCGTATCCAATAAGCTATCCAGTGATCGCTCGTACTTCAAGCTTGTTACCTTTAGCTATCTTTGTGTTTCGAAATAGAGCCTTTACTCCAATAATATCTACGTGCGCTAGAGATGGCTTCATCTTGCGCACAACTTTGTAGGGTGTCTTCCAACCAGTAACTTCTGTTGGTAATCGATTGAGCATGTACATGGCCGTCAAGCATAGCTCGTTTGTTAGCGTCTTAGGCAGATTTGCTGCAATTCGTAGTGTCCTAGCCATTGTGATGATGAGATTGCCAGCCTTCTTAGTAAGGCCAGTTATCTCTTCCGCTCCAACAGCACGAGGCTCAACTGCGATGCCTAGATCTTCAAAGATATCCCAGAAATCAGTAAAGCCTTTCTCATTGTCACAACAAATGTACACAACAATGGCGTCGAATTGAGTACGTATCTGTGCCAGCATTTGTCGAACGGCGCGTGTAAGAGTCTCCTTCTTCTTATCACGAAGAGTCTTCCCTAAATGGTATCTACTATGTTGACACACAGCGTGTAAGAGCCACTTGTCCCCGTTATAGCAAGCTTTGCCGGTCTTTCGTAGTTATATAAGGTCGATGCTAATACGTTCAAAGGGGCGTGTCGCAGGCTCGCGTTAAGGGCGTCGACTAATGATCTTAGAGAGCTTTAAGTTGATGCAACTCTCACATTCCTTCTATTGCGGGGCCTGGGGGCCAGTAACGAGCTTGATACCATCCACTACCTGCTCTAGGTGTTCAATCGCGCGTCGTCCTGCATGAGCTAGCATCTGATGAGCTTCTATAGGGGTGACTTGTAGAGGCTTGCGCTCTATATGGCTTGGCTTAGCTAACTTTAATTAAATCGCAAATGTGTACAACTCTAATGCGTTCGGGCGTGTTGCCTTGTTAGAGTCCATAACCCAATGGCCACCCTGCTTATCGAGTGTGCAGAATATGTCCATTGGAGCGCTCCTCAGATAGAGACAGCTACGTCCCGAGTCGAACTCAATACCAACTGATTGACAACGTGATAGTAATACTACTGACGTGAAGAACGTAGGAATAAGTGCTACCCATGTCATAGTCACTCGACGTTCGCCAGTTGGAGTATCAACAAACAGCTTGACATTTCCCCACTCCTGTATCTGCAGGGCCTGTGTGCCAGCTAGTAGGATGTCGTCTGGTTGTCCCTCTCGGATCTTCTCCCAGGTCTTCGGCCGGTGGTTTGTGACATGTAGATTGGAGCCAGGATCCAGTATCCACTTGTTG
Source organism: Bimuria novae-zelandiae CBS 107.79 (assembly GCA_010015655.1). Lineage (NCBI taxonomy): Eukaryota > Fungi > Ascomycota > Dothideomycetes > Pleosporales > Didymosphaeriaceae > Bimuria > Bimuria novae-zelandiae. The sequence goes on from ML976693.1 coordinate 23,798, forward strand.
ATCAATGGCGGCGGAGGTTGTCGAATAGCAGCTGTACTAAGTAGAGTAACAACCTGAGTTGCGTTCTGGCTACCTTGCCAGTGCATAACTGCTCCTGTTAAGTTTTGAGCGTTCGATGGAGGATAACCAGTGTCCATAGAAAAGTCGTTCTTGTTTATATTGTTATTGTTTGCAGCATTCGTCTTATCACTAGCTCTCTTCTCAGCTCCGAACAGAGCTGCGCTGAGAGGGTTGCCTTTGCCTAGTTTCCTCACTCTGTCAAATTCGGCTGAAACAGCTGGGTCGGGCCTCCATCCAGCGGGTCGGAGAGAAGGCACTACGTAGGAGCACTGTCTAAACAAGTGCTGTTCTCCGCAGATGCAAGTGACTGTACGTTTCTGGGTGTTGCTGTTGGTGTTTGGACTAGGGCGTCCTAAAACGGCGTACGTTCCAAGTGATGACGCTACAGGGTTCAATGTGCGTCGGAACCGTCGATAGTTCTCTATCAGTCCAACAGGATCCATGTACGGGGTTCCGTTTATCTCAGCTCGCGTGATCTCCTGAATTTCGTGCGTAACAAAGGACTCATCAATTCCTCTAATTGCTCGAAGAAAGTCCTGCTGTGCTCGATAGTCCTGGACCTTAGGTAGTTTCAGTTTGATCATATCGCGAAGGATAGTGATGTAGCTCTCGTACCAAGCATC
>ML976693.1:26336-52097 GCA_010015655.1 Bimuria novae-zelandiae CBS 107.79
TGCGCCAACCCTCCAAAAGGATAGGACAGTAATCCATTCAGATGGATAACTGGCCTGGCAAGTACTATATGTAGGGGGCAATAATGCTCCTGACAGAGGTGGTTAAATTTACAATAATCTATATATATGCAAAAGTCTCTATTTGGCTTTCAAACACAAAGGATAGGAAATGCAAAAGGACTTTAACTATACTTAATAAATCCTTTCTAAAGGTGTTCTAGAACGTACTTTTTAATAGCCTCTAACTCTTCTAAACTAGATTTGTATAGAGGACTATAGTTGTTTAAAAGGGGTTTAGTAAGCACAATCTTATAGTCGTATAGTTAATGCGTGGGTAGCTTATTAGCCGCAGTCTTACTAAATACATTTTAATACTAATAGTATATCTAGGGAAGTTGTTCTTTAATAAAGTAAGCATTCTTAGGATCCTTAAGGTGGCGTCGAGTTTATATATGTTCTAAGAGGCGTTTAATTTTATATAGAGAAGTAGTAAAAAATTCGTTAATTAGTTTTTTTATGTTAAAGTAAAAGGCGTTTACTAAGATAAAAGCAATAGTAGGCATCCATATTGCCTATAGTGTAGAGGCAGAACGGATAGGTTTTAGAGTAAGATCTTAAGTAGATAGGGGTACTGCCTTCCTACTTAGAGGGAGAGGACGAGGCAGTCGAATAAGGCCCCTAATATAATTAATAGTAGGGCTATTTTGCGTCTAATATTGCTCCTATTCCTATAGTATATTCTAGTAATGAATGTCTTGCTACACTTCTAAGTTCCAAATTGGCTGTTCTAGCTGCATTAAGATGGTTTGGGAGGGATCGTAAGTTGTCCGATTACATGGCCCTTTGCACAAGCAAAGGTAGCTGGCGCAACCCTACACAAAGAGACCTTGCTAGCAGTCTGGTTCATCCGCACAATTCCGGGCGGAACAAAGGGCAACTCTCCTTAATCAACGGAAATAGATTAGCGTATTAGTGGAAGACATAAGGATATAAGAGCCTTATATTCTTACAGGAATATAGACAACGGACACAACAATTTATACCTTAATTTATCTTATTAGATTACCTCTCTAATCTAATAATTAAGAGTCTTACTGCCTTAACTAATACTACCTTATTAAGCCAATCGCAATGGCCCTATCAACCCTTAGAGATCCCACAGTGATCCTGACCAACTACACGAATTACACACCATGGCTAAGACAGCTTAAAACAAGATGCTAATTCCTCAAGGTCTGGAACATTATCGACCCAGCGCTGATAGATGAACCAAAGCAGAAACCCGCCATGCCGATACCGCCGTTGATAGGCAACTACCAGCCAAACGCTGTCTACACGAATGCGAACCTAAACAACGCACCAATATTACCATCTTATCTATCGCTGGCAGGCGCGAAAGCATACAAAGACAATAGCGACTACTACAAAGGACAGCTCGAGATCTATAAGGTCATGGATCGAGCCTATCAAGAAGAAAAGGCAGACCTTAATAAGGTGGTCACCTTTCTCTAGTCAATAATCTCCGCGTATCTCCAGAACAACTGCTGCATTCCTAGAGAAATAATCAAACAATAGATAAATAACCTTACAATCATAATTAGGGTTAACTATTAAGACAAATACAGATAATTAAGAACAAGGTATCAAGAAGCGCTTAAGCTAATAAGAACAGCCAGATTATAGGCTGCATAGCTCTCTAAGTACGATCACGCAGCCACAAAAGTAGAGACTAATTAGGTTCTAGAACTTTAAAGGCTAGACTTAGTGAAAGAAGACTTCATAAAGGTAGTTGTCCATGTCGCACCTATGTGGGTAACGACCTTTTAGCAATATAGAAGCAAGGATGCAGCTGTCTCACGGAAGCACATAATAAAACTCTTCCAAGACCACATAATCCTGCAGCACCCAACTAAGGGCAAACAAAAGGGCGCTTTTGCTACTGCAGGGTTATCTCTCGCTGAAGGTGGTGAACCCACCTAGGCCACAGACAGGGACGCCTCTCTTGTGGATAAAGCAGCATTATCTAAAAGTCGGGGAAGACCTTAGAATTATAAACAACGAAATAATAGTTAACGTACTAGAACTAAGCGATTGCCTTAGAGCCTTAAGCTAATAATAGTTAGTAGCAATCACTGCCCTGCTTATAAACTACGCTATAGTCTTTAAGACTATTTCTATGCCTTTCTAGACAAGCAGCTAGACTGGTTCACACCAAACCCTCTTATAGTAAAGCTAGTTAAGCTTAGGCTAGAACATAATACCGACTTCTAAGAGAAGTTAAAAAGAACAAAAAAGGCCAAATTATAGGCACCTAAAATTAAATAATTACACACTCCTACTCCACCTCGAATCACTAAGGCTAATAATAAATAACTAGATAGACGCAAGATTACTAAAATCCTAGCAAGCTTTAACGCCGCATCCTTCCACACCGACCTAAACACGTACCTATTACGACGCTCAGCTATACTCAATTCAGGCACAACCTGCCATATCTTTAACGACATCAATTGCTTTGTCTCATACCGTCCACCAGCGCCAGGAGACTTTATATGGGCAGGGAATACATAAATATAGATTAAAGGATACGAGAGCGTCTATCTCAACATATAGAGTACAAACGGCAATTAATTAATATAGCTAGATAATGTAGCCTATTGCCCTAATCTACTCTGCAACCTTATATCGTTCCGATTACTCTAGAGGCAAGGCCTTTAGTAGGATATAAGAGCAGACCTAACGACTCTAAAGAGAAGAGATAATACTATGCTAGCAGAACTCCAAGAGCTGCATAGACAGTGGGTCTTAGAACACAAGACAAGGCCAACAGGTAGTATTCCTACTAATGCTGCGCACGCCACTCACAAGACTAATATACGCACTAAACAAAGACCGCAGAAGGTAGACGCGTGGACCTGGCACTAATAATTAGGCTATTTAGGCCCTTAGGCCCTCAAACACCTCGTGTAGCAATCTAAGGGGGTAAGGATTAAAGGTCTCCCTATAGTTAAGTGTAATGCCTGCGGCAAAGCAAAACTGAAACGGCAAATACGCTGGCAAGCTAGAGATCTAATAAAAGGTCCCAGCGAGCGAGTCGCAATTAATTTTCACGACTATAAAGCAGATAGCTTAACAAGAGAGAAGAGCTAAATACTAATTACTAACTAATTCTCTAGCTTTGCATAGGACTTCTACTTTAAGGATAACCGCCTAGCATGGTTAATTATTAAATTACTTAGCACCTTTATGCGGTTCATGGAAGTATAATACAACATTATAGTAAAAGTAATTGAATCTAATAACGAGATCTTCTTTATTAAGGTAGATGTTAAGAAGTAGTGCTTAGCGCAAGGTATTAAAATTAAGCCTTTAGCACCTAATACTTAAGCATAAAATAGAGGAGCTAAACGCTTAGGGGGTGTAATTAAGGAGAAAGCGCGCGCGATGCGACTTAACTCTAACCTACCTTAGTAGATATAGCCTAAGATCACCTAAGCCGCAGTCTACTTATACAATCGAACGCCAAACTACGCCAATCGATAGCGATCTCTATATAAAGTGTTCTTTACGATAGTAGCTTTTTAGAATGGCATTGTTACCTAACCAAAGAAGCCTAATTAAGCTTACCTGAAAGCATATGGCTGCAAAGCTTTTGCGATAACCAACGATACAAAACGCGGCAAGAGCAGGCTTTAAAGGCTTAACCCCAAGGCATGGATTGGCTACCTTATCGGCTACAAATCAACAAATATCTAGAGAATATGGATTCCCTCTCTAGCAAAGACAATCAGTACTCGCGACGTGATATTCGACGAGGATACTGTGTTCTTAGGCAAAACTAAAGACCTAATAGAAAACCTTATACATAGCACATTAGAAGAAATAGCGGCCTAGGTGCGATTAGTAGAGTTACCTCCCTTACCTTAATAAGAGCATGCCACTAAGTCCTTCTTTAAGGATAAGATAATTAGTAAAGCGCCAGAGGAAGAGGTTAAAGGAGCTCCTAAGTATAGGTAAGGCAGGAAAGTTAGGTGCGAATATCTAATATCTCCCTTAACGCCGCCACTAGTAACACTCCTTGCACAATTAATAGTAAGAGGCGATTAAGCTATACTACCCTAAAGAGTGCAAACAGGGCAGTTGCAAACAAGCCTATAGGCCATAGCCTTTATAGCAGGCACTAAAGCTAGTAGCAGCGGTAAATATAAAGGCAAGGCTCTTAATAAGGCGCAGCTTCGACGAATAATTACATTAGGCAAGAAGCTACATCGAAGCGTGCTTTTAGAGCCACCCACATGCCGAAGCAAGCTCGAAGATCACCCTCTCTATGATATGTGGAAGGAAGCAGAACGTTCCTATCTACAGAGCCACAAGGAAATGAAGTCCTGGAGTGAGGTTATAACCGCTCCAGTGAAAGTGGCAGGCCATCAAATCCTCAACTGCATGTGGGTATATACCTACAAGTTTAATAAGCATTATCGATTATAAAAGTGTAAGGTAAGGCTAGTAGTGCGAGGCAATTAATAGCAGCACCTTACCTCGTAAGAAACCTACGCTGCAACACTTGCATAACGATTATTCCGCATGCTTATAGCAATTATAGCTCGTTTTAACCTAGAACTTATTTAACACGACGTTACTAACGCGTTTGTCCACGCGAAGCTAGATAGAGAAATCTATATAAAAATGCCTCGCGGCTACTCGCGAGCAGGCATAGTCCTTAAACTATATAAAGCACTATACGGACTGCGCATATCTCCACTACTCTAGCAAAGAGAGTTCACGTCAACACTCCGTAATATTGGCTTTAAAGTAGTACCCCACGAGCTATGCTGCCTTATTAAGGACGGCATTATTATCTTCTTTTATATGGATGACATTATTGTTGCGTATAATAAGTTATAAAAGTAAGCTACTAAAGCTGCTCTCGCAATAATAAGTACTAAATTCACACTTACGAGTGGCAAAGACCTACAGTGGTTTCTAGGAATTGAAATCATCAGGGACTGCTTAAGCAGAAAGATCTGGCTTTCACAAGCTTTATATATTAATAAAATATCGCGCCTTATTGATTACCATGAGATTCGCCACAATACCCCGATAGGTCTAATCGAATTGCTCCTAAGGACAGGACTGGCCAGCAAGGGTGAGATTAATAGATACCAGCGCAAAGTCGGATCAATTCTTTATGCTACAGTTACATCTCGACTAGATATTGCCTTTGCAAGCTCCCGATTATCACGATTCCTGTCTAACCCAAGTAAAGAGCACCAAGCGGCTGCTAACCGAGTTCTCCTCTACCTTGCTAACACTAAATCACTAGGTCTTCAGCTTAGGGGTGCAGATACTTTGGAAGTGGCAAGTGACGTATCCTTTGCCGACAACATACTCGACCGCAAAAGCTCGCAAGGATACATTATTAAGCTATTTGGTGGCCTGATCGCCTGGAAAGCAAACAAGCAAGATACAGTCACTACATTAATAACTAAAGCCAAATTACTAGCACTATTGCAAGTGGCTAAGGAGGCTTTATTTACATCGCGATTACTAAAGGAACTGAAGATCAACCTCAGCGATTCCCTTATTACAATTAATTATGATAATTAGCAAACGATCTGACTTGTTACTAAAGAAATTGCTAAGTTGCAGACTAAGCTCCGTTATGTGGATATCTATAATTATTAGCTAAGACAAGAGGTCGCACTAGGGACAATTAAGGTAGACTATTAACGCTCAGAGGACATGGTTGCCGATGGACTCACAAAGGCCCTGCCAGTGAACAAATGGAGCAAGTTTCTGCATAAACTGGGACTTGAAGATATATTAGATAAGATCACTAATTAAGAGGTTGCCCTGCAGGATCTCCAGCAAAGGATAGAGGCCTTTAAGTTAGAATAATAGACAACTGCGAAGGTCCAGTTTAAGGATAAGCCTAAGCTGAGGGGGTGTGTCCGATTACATGGCCCTTTGCACAAGCAAAGGTAGCTGGCGCAACCCTACACAAAGAGACCTTGCCAGCAGTCTGGTTTATTCGCACAATTCCAGGCGGAACAAAGGGCAACTCTCCTTAATTAACGGAAATAGATTAGCGTATTAGTGGAAGACATAAGGATATAAGAGCCTTATATTCTTACAGGAATACAGACAACGGACACAACAATTTATACCTTAATTTATCTTATCAGATTACCTCTCCAATCTGACATAAGTCTTAGGATACTTTATAAGCTATAATAACTAATTCTAATTTATATTTAGTTAAAGCTTAAAATGCTTAAGCTATTAGAGTCCTAGAATATAGTCCTGCGTTCCTAGGTCTATTACTACAAAAGGGTAGTTGTAGATAGTGCGCCTATCTATTTATATATGCAAACGAATATAATAGTCTACTAGGGTCTGAATCTTATCCAAAAAACCTCGAACTATAATGCGGTACGGCAGTTTTTGGATCGGAACATAAAGTGACTGAGATAAAGAATTTGCAATTTAAGAATTAATAAAAAGGAACCCTTAGGCACTAGTGTTAATAAGGGCATTAAATTTAACCCTATATCTATTTAAATAGAGTATAAGGGGAGTTTAGAAGTGGGGGCCTCCTAGTAACTTTAACAAATCTATGTTAGAGAGGTTGTACTTACTTATGTCTAAGGTAGAGGCTTTTTCTAGGCGTCTTTAATTCCTAGGGGTAAATCCTTATCTGCGTTAACGTATTCTTAATTAGAGTCTGGTTTGGGTCTAATTTTGCGTACATGGGGCTAAGGGCAATCCTTAACAAAGTGTCTTAACTTTTTATAGTTATAGTAGGTTTTAGAATTTGTCTATATTGTTAGAGATCGCGTTGGCGGGACAGTCTAGTCTTAGGGTAGATTTAGAGTTAATTCCTTAGTAGGTATATATTATATTTTAGCTAAAGTACTAGATAGAATTCCCTCCTTAAGACTCTTCTAACGCAGAGAGCGATTCGTGCTATTTATAGAGTAGATAAGGGGTCTTGTAGGTGCACTCCATATTTCTAAGTTAAAGGCTATTAGGTGGGCTATTATTTTCTTAAAGAAGTTTTCCTACAAGTGCTTAAAGCCTATATTTAGAGTTCTTAAGAACGCGGTTATCTTCTCCTATAAGTACATGAACTATTCTTCCCTACGAACTTTGCCTTAGATAGCTGCACTAAGGAATCTAGCCTTAAAAGTAGGGAAAGTTTCCTTAGTAGTTATCTCTAAGCGTTAAAATGTGATCTAATACTTAGCTTCCTTGTTTCTAGATAGGAAGAAGGATGATAGTAGCTTAATTATCTTTTTAGTATTCTTAAACCGTAACGTGTCTAAAGTCGCTAGGTACTGGGGTTCTAAATATTTGCGAGCGGTACTAAAAGTATGCCCCTACACTAACGCTATGCGAGTGCGTTTACTTAGATAGTAATTAGTGTTTATCTTAAGGCGGTCCCTAATTAATGCTTACTATTAAGGAAAGGTAGGTTCTTCCCTATTAGTTAGAGATTCTATCTTGGGAGTTTGCTTAGATAACTTTGTTATAACTATGGCGGGAGATTTGGACAGGTATTAGGATAGTATTAGGGGTGATTTAATTGTATATTAGGCTTAGTCCCTAGCTTAGGATTCCTTAGTTAATTGCTCTAACTATGCTTACATCTGGCGCAATTGGTTCTAGAGAGCGGTTACTAGGTCTATAGACTAAACTAAATTAGCTCTAGGTCTAACAATAGGATTATTTAGGGTATTATTACTTTTTTTGTCTTCTTCTTCTTCTTTATTCTTTAAAAATTCTAGGGGTGGCTGGCGGTCTCCTTAAGTCTAACTCTAGACTAACTGCCGTGTTATTCTTAACGATGATGGAGTAGACATTAACGTTTGATTTTAAGTCTATAGGTTATTAGTAGTTACTACTTTTCTATCTTAGCGCAACTCTACGCGACTTTTCTAAAGTTAACCTAATTTGTCTGCAATTAGGAGTTTTAAACTTAAAGGCTTTAGTTGGTAGGAGGTCTCTAGAATCCTGCCTATAAAGAAACTAGGGACGCGCTAATGCAGATCCGTTCTATTCTTGTAGCGATATTCTTTAAAGCCATTACTAGCGGTAGCGACCTTTTCCCTATAATGTATTGGCGCAGGTTATTTAAAGAATCGATATTGGCGTATCTCCTAGCAGAGGCATATAGGAGTGCGTGTATAAGATAGTAGCCTCGAATGAATTAAATGCCTATAGGCCTAGTACGAAAGGATAGGGAAAAGGTGCTAAACTACAAGGGTTTTAAGCTCCTCTAAATACACCACTTCCTAGATAGCTTGCCAGCCGCCATCTACCCTAGGTTGGCCATTGGTCTAATAGATCCGAAATAGAACCAATACAGATCCGGGGTTGACTATTGGTTTAGTAGATCTAAAGGACCTCTGATAAGAATCCATATCCCCTTGTCGGTTTGGTAAAACTAAAAGGGATCCAATATGAATAAGTCTTACTTTTTGAACGATCTTGGATCTTGTCCTACTTGGCCAAAGGTTCTCGTGTCGTCGAGCGATTGTTCCTGTTACACTAATCGACTTAGGGGTAGACGCATGTCTAGTGTTCCTATAAGTAGTTAAATAATACGATATGCCATATTAAAACAAGAAAATACTACTATAAATAGGACTTATAAATAGGACCCACTTATAAGGATACGATAATAGTTGGCTACGCCTTAAAACGACTCTAGTATATATTAATATAGAAGGCTTAGAGAGCCAGCACGTCTTTACTATTATAGAGATAGGAGACATGGAAGCCATTATTAGATATAAATAATTAAAACACTATAATCTTAATATTAATTAGTAGAAAAGGATTATACTTCCCTAGTATTAGCTAATAGTGGCTTAAGAAGAGTCTTGGCCAATAGGAAGACTCTAGGAACCTTAAAAAAAAAGGAGCTAGCACCCCTAATATAAAAAATATTAGTATGCAAAATAAATAGGATCCTTAAGTGGCACCTAGATTAGGTACGCTGCATATAGGTTAGAATGGCTAAGACGGCCCCTAAAGACCCTAGTCTACCAGAAGAATATAGAGAATTTATAAACTTATTTAAAAAGCACAATAAAACTATCCTACCCAAACACTAAAAGTAGAATCACGAAATACTACTAGTAGAGGAAGCTAAGTTATAATTAAAGCGCCTAAGGCCCCTTATCTAGAAACAAGAAAAAGAGTTAAAAGAGCTATTACAAAAAAATCTACGCTTTAGGAAATAGAGATCTAGTTAAAGTCCTACGGCCTTCTCTATAGTCTTTGTTTGTAAGAAAGACGGCAGGCTACGACTCTATATAGATTATAGATAGCTTAATGCCGTAATAGTAAAGAATTGTTACCCACTACCATTAATAATAGAGCTTATAGATCGACTCCGAGGAGCATAATACTTTACGAAATTTAATGTTTAGAATGGATTTTATAGGATTTAAATTGCAAAAGGGCACGAGTGGAAGATGGCCTTTTACACGCAATATAGCCTTTTTAAATATATAGTTATGCTAATGGGGCTAACTAACGCACTAGTAACATTCTAAAAGCTTATAAATTAGGTATTATATAAATACTTAGACGTATTCTACATAGCATATCTAGACAACATCCTAATATACTTACATAGAACCCTAGAAGAATACAAAGAACATATACGTAAGGTACTATAAAAATTACAAGAGTATAGACTACTCTTACACTTAAAAAAGTGTGAGTTTCACGTTACTAAGATAGAGTACTTAGGATTTGTAGTATCCCAAAAAGGTGTTAAGATGGATCCAAAGAAGATCGCAACAATAAAAGAATAGCTACTACCTAAATTAGTAAAGGATATTTAGTCCTTTCTAGGCTTTACTAACTTTTATTATAAGTTTATTAGGAACTACTCTAAGGTTACTACTCTACTAATAGATCTTACAAAAATAAGGAAATGGCGACCTTTGCAAAAGGTAAAGATAGTAGCTTTTAAGTAACTTAAACGCCTATTCCTAATAGCACCCTTACTATAGATGTACGACCCCAAGCGACGACATCGCATTTATATAAACGCGTCGAATTACGCGCTGGGGGCTATATTACTCTAAAGATGTAATAATAGTAAGTAGAGGCCTATCTTCTACTACGCACAGAAACTCTTAGGGGTAGAGCTTAACTACAAAATCTATAATAAGGAGTTGCTCACAATCGTTAACTGCTTTAAACAATGGGAAGCGTAGCTTAAAGGAGCTAAATATTAAACTAAGGTCTTCTTAGATTACTTAAACCTTACGCGCTTTATAACAACAAAGAAACTTAATTAACGATAAGGTAGATAGTTAAAGTAGTTAGTAGAGTTTAACTACCAAAAAAATAATCAAAGGTGATAAAAAAGTAATAACAAAAAAAAAATTAAAAAGATTATATTGCGCAGTACGGCACAATACACACATGTTTAACAATAATTATAACAGGCACTAAATTCCTGACAACTTGCTAACGTACCCTCGACTAGCCGCGTAACTATCGTTAGCGCCGAAAACCGCTTACTGGTACGGAAGAGTAAACCGTAAACTACAGATTTAATTAAGATGTTTGTAAAGGTAATACAAAGGCAGGTGTCCCAAAGTAGAACGCTATATCACTTTGTGACGCTGTTTCATGATTCCAGCATCATATACACCCCCTAAGATAGGCATTCATCGTCGAAGTCTCTATTCTTACAATCATGGCCGTACAGGAGCTCCAAGCAGACGCAGACTTAAGGCAACCAGCATGTGACCCCGACATTACTACGACGTGTCTTTAGGTGGTGGACGACAGTAAACAAAACTCGTGTAGTATTTCCCCCCAACTACATGACTTCTTGGCCGGCCTTGAACAGCGTGGGATCAAGGTCTCTGCACCACATAGACAGTCGTTTCCGCCTGAGGCAATAATGCATGACCGAGCAGCTATCGTCCCTACCGTTATAGTCTTGCCCCGAAGTGAATGGGGCGTTATAGAGACGCTAAAGTTGCTCACCTCCCTAAGACTCTACAACAAACATGCCGTCTTAGTAAGAAGCGGAGGACACGGATATCACAATGGAGGATTATGCTCGGGAATCATAATCAATCTAGGATACATAGCAAACCAACGGATTGTTGACAATGTTTTGTTCTTGGAACCTGGTTGCATCTTAGGACAACTTATCAGTACTTTAGTGGACCACAAGAAGGCAGTCCCTCACGGTGACTGCTTCGGCGTCGGGGCTGGGGGACATTTCCTCACCGCGGGGTGGGACATCGCCCTGGCTCGACGCTACGGACTCGGGTGCCAGTTAGTTACTGGCGGCCGTATTGTTCTGTGGGACGGATCGGTCGTCGATGTGGATGAGAAGAACCATCCGAAATTGCTATACGCCATGCGCGGCGGCGCAGCAGCAGGAGTAGGAGTAGTTACAGAAATACGGCTACAGCTAATAGATCAGCCTCCCTTAGTTTCCTGGCGTTTCCAAAGTTTGTCCAAAGCACAGCTGGAGACTTGTGTGGCCCATCAAGCTTTCGCAAGCGCCGCGAACCTGCCTAAGGACATATCGATATCGTTCCGCTTCTACTTCGAGCCGGATCAGCATGATCCGGTATGCTCATTCAACGTCGTCAGTATCCTGCCTGTAGACAAGACCCTTAAGTGTCTCAGTGAGCATCTCGGTAGTGCAGTTGCGTCTATCGTAGCTAAACGGTCGGCGTGGCATAAGAAGCCACTTGTGGACTTGAGAATGGTGCCAGCTTCGGAAGCGTTGGCCGCAAATCCCCAGATGCTGGCCGAGGTGACACCTATGGCACTGCATGAAAGCCCTCTAACCTACTGGAAACCGACCGTATCATCGCGTGAAATGGCAAGGTCGTATTTCACCTCAGTCTCGAATTAGGTTGTTTCTGAGTGCGATACCGTCTTTCTAGAGCTGTATCATGCCTTCCAGTCAGTCCGGGTAGCACACGCACGCGAGCGAATGTACGCGCTCGTCATTCAAGGTGGTGGCCGAATGACAGAGTTACAGTATCAGTGTTCGATGCCGCTTGGTCAATCCCTGGCTCGCTTCGAGATGCATTGGGATACCCCCGAGGATAAACGGTGGTCTAGGAGTTTCACAGAAAGGATCTCTAGGATCATAGAATCAAAGCTGGATCGTGGCCCTAGCCGGCCATATCGCGGCGATATCTGGCTAAAAGAGCAAGAACGAGACGACACACTGGAAGCAATACTCAGGTGCTATGACCGCCGTTCAGCCGTTTGACCTTGACTTTTCTGCTAGGAGGAGTGCGGTTGGGTCTGGATATACGCTTATTAGAGGGACGGTTGCCTAAACTAAAGTTCGTTCTTATCCTAGAAGATAGAGTGTTGCGGTACAAAAATGTAGTAAATTTAATATGTCATGTGTGCTGTTTTCTGAGTTGTGTTCCCGCTGCTCTCCACGGGCCAGCGGTAGGGTCTATTTATATAACATATTTATAATACTGTTGAGGTAAGGGGTGCTTGATAAGATAAGGAAGCAGCACCAGACCACCGCCACGTGGCGCACGTGATCCGCGCCTCCTCATAACCGTCACACAGAAACCTGCGTTACAAAACTAAGTTAGCATAACTACCTTCCCAGAAGCATACCAAGTTAGTCTAGAGAAAATCAGAAAAAGCTAACGCCCCTAGACGGAGGTTTCTCAAATATGCGTCTTAAGCTCACTAAACGACCCCGCAAACTAACTTAGATACCTTCATCTAAAGTTATATATTTAAATATAAGCCACTATCAATCTTTGATCTTAATGCACTTATCCGCCCCACCTTTTCTTCGCTAACCCTCTCACAGCTTCCACCAATTTCACCAGAACGCATATCTCTCGCCAAAAGAAGTACACTCCCTGGCCCTCAACCAATACATTAAGCCCGTTCCCAAGCAGCTTCGCAAAATAATATGGATAGGTGAACCCATGCGCATTTGTTTTTTCTATGCATTCGTATCTAATCTGCAAGGACTGACGCGGAAAGTGCCTATTCACTGAACCTGTTTGATTTGTTCAGCATGAATGCCCATACCCTCCAGTCTCGCCTACGTACTTATCAAAGCGCTTTCCAAAATCATTCTTAGAGAAGGCCAAAAGCTCCACTATAGGGTGGCGACCGAAAGCATTCCAGGCATTAGACGGGCCAACCATTCGAAGTCAGGCTCAAGACCTCCAATTTAATATAATTTATCCACTAGCATTGTATTTGCGTCAGATAGTAAGTCGACTTTTTCTATTTCGGATCTCATGTTGTTCAATAAGCGGTCGATACGAGAACGGGTGAACATTAAATCGTTCAATACGCGCTCGTTATCGAAAGTAGAAGACTCAGTATCGTTTAATAAGCTGTCGACATTATAACGGAGTTTTTCCTGGCTGAAAAGGAGAACATCGAGTCTGACGAAGTAGTCGTAAAGCGACTGCTGGTAAGGCAGGTCCACGGGATTCCAACTTCTAGTTCTCATTTTAATTAAGATGTTATGCTTGTGTATGTTGGAGTTGCTAGCTTAGACGGGTATCCGCAAAAGATGCGCCCGCTGGTTCCTTATAGCGCTCACGCGAATTACTGGGTCCCGCCACAACCGGCGACTTGGAAGGCGCTGAAACCCCCAATACCTTATACTAGCAGAATGGAAATGGCCGAGTAGTGCATTTTTTTGCAGTAATAATCTTATCCACTCTGGATACGACCATTCAAGTTAAAATTGCTTCGTATGGCTCCGGTACTATTGGAGAATAGAGACGGTCTCCCCCGGATAGCCTTCTCGACTCGGCAGAAAAGCACCTGATGGAAAGAAGAAAATAGGATATGTTGTTACTATACTATAGATAGATTAGTAGTGAAATTAATTTAATTGTCACAATTGCGCTATCCTCATAGAGCCCACACCTAAAAAAAGCCGTCTCTATAAATAGGTTATACGGGGTCCCGAAGAGGTCCCCCACAGACATAAATTTAACCTACTAGGGTCCTGTTTGGGAACCTTGATGGCCGTTTCAAAACCTGCATTTCGTGCTTAAATGTTCCCTATCAAACAAAATTCTATATAAAACTCATTGTTGAAGATCCTTTTAAGCAGAACATACAGATAGTGTAGGGGAGGTATACTTCCTACACTACATACTAGCCATAGAAGACATGCTTTATAAGGAAAAAATAAACTAATAATAAGCCCTATCTATAATAGTTTCGCTATCACTTCCTTGTTAAAACTAACTCCTCTTAGACTATTAACAATTCTCGTAATGGCAGAAAGGACTTAGCATCTATTAACTAACGCAGGGCTGCTAAATTCGTAAAAACTTGTTGTACAAGCCTTTACAAAATTCAAGAAGCGCTTAGCCCGCAGAAGAGATACGTGGCATACAAGAAACTGCGAAATAACCAAGGCTCTTAGGAGTATTAAGGTCTCTATCCACACAAAGTTAGACACCTTACCAACCTAGTCAAGAAGTACCGGTTCCTGAAAAAACTAGAACAAACACTCGCCCTAGAATTGCTAGAAGACATTACGACAGAAGAGAGACTCTGCATCACAAAACTAAAGAAGGAAAAGGGTAAATTATAAGACGCATTAACTAATTCTATCGAAATTATCCTCCGTCTGCAGCAAGAAGTCGAACAAAGGTTAGCGTGCCGTGAGCGATAGTCTTCACGAGGTCTACCGGCACAGGCTAGCTGTTGGTGCGTTTGATGTCAGGAAGGTACATGCGGAGACGTGCAGTCAGCTCGCAGATTGCGGTCAGTTGTGTCGACTCCTAGGCCACGGTGCCGCTATAGAGCCTCAGAGACACTAGGGGATGCGCCTGGGTGTTGGCTGCGACGATGGTAGGTCCTGCCGTAGTCTGGACGTCGTCACAATGGCGATAGAGGGCAAATACTACATAGAGATAGCAGTTGCTGCACTGGATAGGTAGCTGCGACACTGGGAGCGTAGGCGCCGTGCAGGCCGGGGACTACTTGTACACGCGACATTCTTGTTTCTTTTCTCCTCCAGCTTTGAGTCTTTGTACATAGCACCAATCTACTAGCCGCGAGACTACATCTTACTGGCCGTTACACTAGCTAGTGAAATACTGTGGAGTGTCCAACTCGCTTGTGAAGCACGTCAGAGGTTGTGAGCAGGCAGGTGGGCATATACAGTACGGACAACTAGCTGTATTGTTATCTACAGAAAAGAATGTGTAGAGTGAGGAGTCTATCGAGTGGAGAGAGCGCTGGTGAGGGTTCTATTTACTCAGTAACGTTAGTCCGTGCACCTAGATAGTGCGTTCCACGTATACGATCTGTGACGTCAGTCACGTGGTTAAACGTCCCCCCTACGTGAAGGAAAACCCCCTGTGCTGACATGGAAAAACCTCAACCCTAATTCATTATCTGACTTACTCCACGGTCTTGCCAAGGCATAATAAAGACTCGAGCATTGTTCACACGTTCGTCCCCCAATTATTAGCTTGCAGCCCAAACTACGACACCTTAATCACACTGTTAACGTCACTTACAACGTCGCGAATCACACAGCGTAGCGAAGCCAATTAGAGGTACTTTTAATAGCATTTAGAATGCAGCTCCCAGCGTAATAAGTATTTTTAGTAACGTCCATCCAATCGTAACGGAACAACCGCCGTGGCGGAACACCAGCAGCACTTTCTACCACAACAACGCCAACAACGATTGCACCGCTTAGACACTCTCGGAATAGATACCCAGATTCTTTAGTTTCTTATATACTTGATATCTTTGGCGTGATTTCCCTGTCGACTTTATAATACCGCATCTCACTACCCATATCCTTAACAACCCTACCTCGGCCTGCCTCGGGGTCTAATCAAAGTATCGCGCATCTATCTAAAAGCTCGTCACCCTATAGAGTGCTATAGAAAGTTCATATTCCGAGCAGAATGCTGTGCTTGATAAGGTGGCTGCGTTACGGCAGTCATCTGTGCTGCATCGAGCCAGACTGCTTAGCGGGGACCTACATCCTCGCTGTACAAAAGAGGCCTAGCTGTAATTTGACAGCGTCCTAGTCAGCCTTTGCCACAGCCACAGCTGACTCGTGCGTAAAAAACAAGCACGGCTCACGTGATAGTCGGCGCCTGTAGAATTAATGCGCCGCGCTGTTAGCTTCTTGGTTCTTGATATGTGGCTGCTGGAGCAGCGTAGCGCCGATAGCGGCGGCTTAGACAAAGACCAAGCACCGTGACTACATCCTGCTCTGCTACAGCCAGACGATGCTACTTCTAGGATAGCGATTACCATTGATTACAATCTAGCTTAGAAGCGAGCTCTTTTAGAAGCGCTAACTGAAGTTGAAGCTACTAACTTAGTGGTTAGACACTCTAGAGCAATATAGGTGATATATCTCTGCTACTGGGTCTGACCACTGCCCCAACTACCCTCCATATTAACGGAACTTCCTATACTATAGAGGATGAGTGAATATTATATCGCAACTAGGCCTTTCTATGGCTTTCTCCAAAGTACTGTAACTGCAGTACGGCAGTGAACAGGTATATAGTATACCTGGGATGTAGGTCTGGATATGTAGCAATGTTTATTATGCCGTAAAAGTAACCTAACTAGCTGTATTCTATCTACACTTAAGAACAGCCACAGCTAACTCGTGAAAGTAGGCTGTATTACACTCACGTGAAACAGATATTCGCCATAAGCCGAAGCGTGACTCTTTAAATATGTGGCTGAGCGTGCCGTCTTAAAAAATAATTAAATTAGCCCTAGCGTATACTAAGTATCGCTACACGTCCAGATGTACATCCCAGACACACTATATACTTGTAAACTCCCGTTGTGCAGTTACGGTACTCAGGAGGAAGCCATAGAAAGCGCCGCGTTTGACGTAATATCCACTCACCATGTACTACATAAGGTGATTCTTTGATTTGAAGGATAGGTGGAACGGCGATAGGATCAACTGGCAGAGAGATGTCCCCTTTATCAGTGCGAAGTGTTTGTCCATCTGGCGAAAATGCGATGCGAAAGATGGGCAAACGTTGATCTTGTAGAACGCAGCGATAGTGTCCTGTCGCTGTCTCCCACACCAGCAATGTGCTGTCATCGGATGCTGAGGCGACCAGCTGCCCGTCTGGCGAGAACACCACCGCCTTGACCCTTTCTGAATGGCCCTTCAGCACGCTGCGACACTGGCTCGTCGCTGTCTCCCACACCCGCACTGTGCTGTCCCCGGATGCCGAGGCGACCAGCTGCCCATCTGGCGAGAACACCACCGCCTTGACTCTTTCTGAATGGCCCTTCAGCACGCTGCGACACTGGCCCGTCACTGTCTCCCACATCCGCACTGTGCTGTCCCTGGATGCTGAGGCGACCAGCTGCCCGTCTGGCGAGAACACCACCGCCTTAACTCTTTCTGAATGGCCCTCTAGCACGCTGCGACACTGGCCCGTCGCTGTCTCCCACACCCGCACTGTGCTGTCGCGGGATGCTGAGGCGACTAGCTGCCCATCTGGCGAGAACACCACTGCGCTGACCACTCTTGAATGGCCCTCCAGCACGCTGCGACACTGGCCCGTCGCTGTCTCCCACACCCGCACTGTGCTGTCCCCAGATGCCGAGGCGACCAGCTGCCCATCTGGCGAGAACACCACTGCCTTGACCCAAGCTGGGTGGCCCTTCAGCACGCTGCGACACTGGCCCGTCGCTGTCTCCCACATCCGCACTGTGCTGTCATGGGATGCTGAGGCGATCAGCTGCCCGTCTGGCGAGAACACCACTGCGCTGACCACTCTTGAATGGCCCTCTAGCACGCTGCGACACTGGCCCGTCGCTGTCTCCCACACCCGCACTGTGCTGTCCCCAGATGCTGAGGCGACCAGCTGCCCGTCTGGCGAGAACACTACCGCGCTGACCACTCTTAAATGGCCCTCCAGCACGCTGCGACACTGGCCCGTCGCTGTCTCCCACACCAGCACTGTGCTGTCATGGGATGCTGAGGCGATCAGCTGCCCGTCTGGTGAGAGCACCACCGCATTGACCCCACTTAAATGGCCTTCCAGCACGCTGCGACACTGGCCCGTCGCTGTCTCCCACACCCGCACTGTGCTGTCCCCGGATGCTGAGGCGACCAGCTGCCCGTCTGGCGAGAACACCACCGCCTTGACCAAAGCTGAATGGCCTTCCAGCACGCTGCGACACGCATTCCACTCTTCATCTTTCCCTGACCGCATTTCTACAGCTTGTGGGACCTGTTCTATAAATACCTTCCGCACGATGCTAGCCTCGGGCGCGAAAAGAAGAGCAGACGAGTATATTTGTAGGGGCGCTTCTGTAAGTACTGGTATAAATCGCAGCATAAATCGGCTTGCATCACGGAGGAACTTGGCAACACTACTATCTGATAGCTATATTAAGATTAGCGTTAAGTATAATTGCTTTATTGGGAGAGCTTTACCGTCGCTAGCACTTGTAACCTCGCCACTAGCCGCACGCATAGACCTGTCTCGTTCATCAGGCTCATAGCTTCGAGCCAGTGGAGAAGATGCTTCTTAAGGAAGCCGTGCGTGGCGTCTCCATCGTTAATGCTACGCTGGCTGCGCTCCAGATGATCGACCCAGTAGCGACACGCATATCGCAGCTCGGGAGGCAGGCTGGCTGTGATCCTGCTCTCATCAATCTCACTTCTGCGTATCCCAGGCTCGGAAAGGTTGCAGATGTCTTGTCGAAGACCGTGGTGAGCGGACATAAGCTCTAGACAGCGAGCTGCCAGCTTCTTATGTGTGCTCCTCTCATCGACCCAGAAATTGTTGTTGTTGCATCTCTGGCTGTCAAGCAGGAAGTCGCGGAACGAAGGATGGTGTAGACGAAGTGGTTGGGCAGGACTCTCTGGGATGTTGATAATTGCATGTAGATCCTCTAGTGCCTGCCTAGTTTCTTCGCCTGCACACTGGAGTAACTTGCTCAACGACCGTAAAGACAGAGTAGAGAGCAGAACCACCATGCTCCCAAGAACGTGCCGTAGCATTCTGCACTGCTCGCGTCGCTCCTCGTCTGTATAATGTGTGGGTACTGAGCTCTGCAGCACAGTTATATAGATCTGGTCAAGATGCTTCTCTGGAGCTGTAGTATTATTGCTGTCGTTGCGTAGGATCGTCTCTAGTCTTCTAGCTGCGAAGTGCCTCCCTTCGGAGATAAAACGGCAGGCAGTCGCTGCCCAGATAAACAACCCACTAGCGCTTTGGACCAGCTGTATAATAGTAAGTGCGCTAGGCCAGCCAACGCGCGATAACCATCTCTGGCCAACAGACTGAAGTTCCGTTTCCAGAAAGAGTTGTATGTCCTGGTCAACAATTGATGGCGATATGTCGTGCAGCACAAAGTCCCTGTGTTCCGTATCCGTGATCTGTCTAAACACGTCTCGAATGGGCACCTCCGGCCGGCTTGTTAGGAAAATGCGCAGCCGAACCCTCTGCAGCGACTGTGCCTCAGCCAGCAGCCGTACGATAATCTTGACGTTGTCGTCGTTGTCGCACTCGTCGAGCGCATCGATGACCATTATAAACGGCCCTGGGTGGTGCAGCTGCGACAGCGGATGGAGAACGAGGTGCTGCCACTGATTTTGTAGAGATTGTTGTGTGATATTGCTACGCTCGGCAACAGCGTTGCGGATATGCTGCCGACATGTGATGATGTTGTCTGCAAGCTGCACCGCGATGCTCGTAACAAACTTGCCTGCATGGCCGACGTCGCCGCCGCCGCGCGAGAAGAAGAAGCTAGCCGCCAGAAGCTGTCTGTCATGGTACCGGCGCGCGACGGTCCGCGCGATCGTCGACTTGCCCGTGCCCGCCAAGCCGCGCAGCCAGAAGATGCATCGCTCGTTTTGTCCGTCCGCCCAGTTGTGTATCTCGTTGAGGAGGTCGACGCGCGTGTCTGCGAGGCAGGCAGGCTCGTGCTGCTTCGCGAACGAGTTGAAGGGCGCGTCTTCGGCGTACGGCAGTCGAGCGAGGGTGTCCTCCTGTCCTATTTGAAGTGTCTGCTCAGCGTCTTGCTCTCTCTTAAAAGCTTGACGGCCCTCGGGCGGCCCTGCAACGTACCAAAATGGACCGAGCCGTTGAAGTTGTTTGCCTGAACGCTGGAGTATGCGTTGCCGAACGCTAGGTTAGACGATGTAGAGGCCATGGTATCGCATTTAGCATGCACCAGCGATGGCGTGTTCACGGGGACGGTGTCTGTAGTCTGCGGCGCAGCGCCTGCTGGCCTTCAACTTGGCGGCCTTCAGCCTGCAGCCCGGCGGTTTCGAGCAATCACTCGCGAGGCCTGCGGCTGGGGCCAAGCGTGCATGCGCCCAATCGTCAAACCGCTCGTCCCGCCAGCCTCGTCGGCGTGGTCGATGGACACATACCTCCATTGAGGATTTCCGCGCGCCATGATGGAGAAAGACAAGATCATCCAACTAAGCAAGTGTTCCATTCTATGAGCGCAAGAGAACATACTAACCAAGTCCGTCAAACAGACATCACGTCATCTCAGTCATGCCAGTTGCAGGAGATAACATGGGACGAGTTGTTGCAGGCAAGGGAAGCGTCGGTTATGTAAGTATAGAGCTAAATAGGTACAGGGTCTTCGCGCTGCCCCAATCCAAGTCATGTAAGTCATGGATGGAGGATCCTTACTCGTAATCTGACACAATAGATTCACGTCTACCACATCATTCTTGAGCACCGTGCCAGTGTTTCAAAAGGCCCTCAAAAGCACTTTAAAGATCCCTCCATTCTTTTTTGATAGGATGTATCTGCAATCAAGCGGCTATTGCGGATACGAAGTCTGGCCTGATGCTGGTGAAAAGATCGAGTGTTATAGTATGCAGCCTTAAATAATCCAGGTCAGCGTTTGCTTATTAAATACCAGCACATTGGTCGCGCTTCACCGTCAAGCAGATCTAGGATAAGCTCAAGCCTAAGAGGACGTACACACCACATATATCCAACCATCACCCTAGCGCTGGCGACTGGAACGCTGATGTTGCAATACATGGGCCGCAGAGTGTGAGGCACGGGTGGGAATGGTACGAGATAGGATTCTTCGCCAGCTGGACACCGTCTGGGTCCATCACGCTCCTGTGCTTCGATTTGCCTGCGAAGTTGGAAAAGAGTATCCATTCGATGTTTTGTTCGCAGGATGTCTCTTGTTCGTGTCTATACGCCGTGTTTTCGCTCATCTCAGATGCGCTGCTTCGGTTGTACGATGACTCTGTCTGGACAGTCAGAAACCATATCAGTCAGTGGGAAGCTGTAAGTGTCGTTCTACGTCCTGGATAGCCAGCGACAGCGAGGCTCATTCGCGACAGAGGAGGTCTCAAGAGGCCGATTACTTCCTTTTGCACGAGATTGTGAGACACGGGATACATGTCAGCGAGACGCTCAGCGTGGCTATACGGTCTCTCGATGCCATACAGCACCATCACGCGAGGTTTCGTGCACACAATGACCTTGTCCGCAGTGAAAAGGGATGCGAAAACTGGGATAGAGTTGGGACTCACTTCGAGTTCCAGCTCCGCTTTCTCCAGGCCTTGCTCCAGCGGTCTGACGCGAACAATGCTCGAATCCAGAACGAGATCAGTCTTGTAAGTGCAGTTCACGACGGACGGTACGCAGTATCAATGGGCCGGTCCAGTTCCATCTCAAGCCCCGTACGTTGCGGAACTACCCCACTCCTGAGATTGACCGAAGCACTAAGCAGATACCTTGAAACTAGAGCTCGAAAACAGCATCGGTCTACCACACGCTGTCGATGCGCTCTTCAACTCGTTCGCGAAGCAGCACGAGCCTGCCTGTCTCGCCGACACGCGCTTCGGCTCATGGCGAATACCTGTGTCACGTGAGTGTGATATGGCCTGCTTGCACGAGTCAGCTGCGGCTGTGCTTAGGTACAGATAGAATACAGCTAAGCCGCTTCTGTACAGTAGGGCTGTTGGTTGCTGCTTGGCTGTGAAACTTAATTAAGCAACAGATCACTACTGCAGCGCAACCAGCTCGTCAGGGATAGTAAATCGCTCGGTATACGATCTCACTATAGTGTTCTATAGGCTAGCAGGCTTTTAGACCAATGCACGAAAGCTAAAGGAGGCCTGAGGCAGTCTAAGGTAGTAGCGATTCGCAGCATAGTGGCAACTTGTGGTATTACAAGGTAAGTAAAAAAGATATAACAAAGATATTAATTCTATAGAGGGATAAGGGGTGAAAGGGTCTATTCCGAGCGTATCTAAGCTATGCGATGAGTGCTGGCGTTGTTAGGGGAGAAAATGCTGTTGGTGTTCCGCTACGGCGGTTGTTCCGTTACCTGTGGATGGACGTTATAAGGTGAAAATACTATCCCCCGCACCGTCAAAATCGCACACCCACGGACCACCTGGTGAGCGCCAATCAGAGCGTTGCTTAGCTCAACTCTAGAGAGCTATCGTGATAATAGTAGAATAATAATTTAAGCTTCGAATCCCGTACAAAACGCGTTTTTCTTTTTATAATTAATAATACACGGTGCTATATAAGATTCTGATTTAGTGCGCTATACTAAATATACGAAACCCTGCGGCCTAAGGCCTTAATTGCCAACTACTCCACCAGCTGCCTGGCAGCCTCTCTCTATATACAACGACGACGTCGGCAGCGCCCACCTGCCTACTGGCATAGATGCCACTGATCCTTTTGCCTTATTTAGTCTCTTTTTTGACGCCGCACAGCTCGAAAAGCTAGCCCTACATACGAACCAACACGCAGAGCAAGTACGAGCTGAGGATGCCGCCCAGGGCAGGCCACACGCCCGGGCGTGGAAACCGACGTCGAAAACTGAGCTCTACACCTACTTGGCCATCCTTATGTATATGGGCGTACACCGGGAGCCTACAATCGAGGAGTACTGGGGGAAGCTACACAAAAACGCGCCTACTCACTCCATCAACAACTACATGGCCTGTACGCGCTGGCAGCAGCTCAATCGCTACATGTACTGTACAGAAGCTCCGCAGTCGTTCAAATCGCCATTTAGGCGCGTATAGGATCTCTCTAAGCACCTACGCTCGACATCCTCTACTATTTAGCACGCTAGTAAGCACCTTTACGTTAATAAAGCTATTATTAGGTTTACTAGGCGCGCTAGCAAAACTATTATTATTAAGTTAAAGCTAACGCTTAAAGGCTTTAAAATCTAGTGCCTAGCGTCTAACAGCGTCGTACTTAATTAGCTTTTTCACGTAAAAGGCGCCACCTAAGGCCCTATTAATCTTAACGTTAATATCCTTAAGACAGCTAAATTTACGCCTACTAAAGCCGTGCCTCTTACTCTCGTCCTTGCCCGAGGCCCTAATGGCCAGCGCTTGTTCCCCCCGGGGCGCCACATCCTCTAGATAGACAATCTCTTCACGACAATCTCGCTACTTAAATACCTAAGGGAGTAAGGCGTTGGCGGCGCTGGGACGGTGCGCACTACTAGAACAGCCACTAAGGAGAGGTGGGAGACCAGGGTTACACATAAGGGTTTAGCTAGTGGTGCTAGGTCTTTATCCTCGCGCAGGGCAGGGCCGCCAAAAGAGTAATTTAATAGCAATTTAATAAAGCTTAAGACGCAATTTACGCCTATAGCGCGATAAAGAGAGGCGTTCTTTAAGGTCTCTAGTAACAACACTGTACTAGAGATGGCCTAGCGGGATGCCTAGGTGGTCCTTTTTGCTAGTACTACCGCTGACGGTAAGTTTAAGGATGTCCCTACTAAGCTAAAACCTACTAATAATAGTTGCCACCTAGGATTGCAAGTTGTTTAAAGCCTACGCTATCGCCCCGCCAACGCCGCTATAAATAAGAAGCCGTACAAGGAGGCCTTTAGTAGCAAGAAAATTAAGTAGTTAGGTATTCCTAAGCTCGTTAATAGCTATAATTACTACAAAAGTAAGGTAGATTAATTTAACTAGCTCCGCGAGCCCTACTTAACGTAGCAAGTACGCTAACGTACCTAGATACTGCTCTTCTACTTCTTTATTAATTTAGCTCTTAATAACGTATATAGGCTCTTGTCTTACTTATTAGCGTACGAGGCAAAACGCAGTAGGCATAAATACTTTATATATAAGCTAATTAAGTAGCTTTTTAAGCGCGGGGCCAGGCTTTCTAATAGATTATTAAAGCGCCGGAGACTTAACGACGTTAAGACTAACGACGAGAGCCTACACGGCGCGCTAGTTAAGCTATACGCCTAAGTAAAGCCCTGTATTACCTGCTTAAAAAATAGGCGTAAAAGTAACGGCGCGCGGCCTGCTAGGGTGCCTCTCTTAGCAACTATAGGTAATAGCTGTTGATAAGTTTTAACGCCTCGAACAACCTACAGCTGTAGGCTCTATAGACTACCTTTGTGTAGGCCTAAGCTACGCCCTAAGTGCTAGAACGAGCACCTGCACCGCGTAGGGACTATTAAATTAGTTAACACTAGTATAAGCTTAATAATTAAGTAATATACTATAATTAACTTAATTACTATTAATTATAGCTATAAATAAGGCGCCCTACAAGAATCCCTATCAAATTTCACTCAGAGCCATCAGTTTTGGTGTTCAACGCTATCGCCGACATCCATCCGATTGGTCAACACAAGGTGGTCCGTGGGTGTGCGATTTTGACGGTGCGGGGGATACTTTGCCTTCTTAAGAATGCATCCCATCCTTGTGATACAAAAATTACCGTTGTGTGTGACCTTCGTTACCAGTTAAAAGTTAGTAATGCCGTAGTAGGAAATTATCCTCACTAGCGAATAGGGTCGTACCCTGGCTCTTTTAGGTTCTTGTACACCGTACAAATAATCAGTCGCTGCTATAGAATCGCCTGATACGAACGACTTGCTCTAATTAGCTTTGCAGCTTCTGCAGCTTGCATAAATTTACGATATAGCTACCCCGGTCGGTACCTCGATCGTAAGCGAGCCACAGACATGGCCAAGGCGTACATGATGACGCAGTAATATATCTTACTTAATTTCTGTGTTAGATGCATAAGCGTCACCGAAGGTGGCCCTAGCGGCTGTGCCAGAGATTAGCCTAGATGTCGTCTGTTCACTTTACAGTGGTGACCGGTATCGGTTTCCGGTTCCAGCACTTCGGGCTATTCTCAGCGCACGGCCACTTCAACGTACGCTTACTACATTAGTCTTAGCTCTTTGTGGGCCCAACACCTGAAATATGCAACGTGTTTTAACGAAAAATTAGTAGGATGCCACCACGACCCTCACCAGCGGCCCTTCCAGTCCGGGTTCGGGAATTCATGAATAAGTTCCTCGCGTAAACATGTCGCCAAGTCAGAAACGGCGCCGACGTGGTTTCGAATACAGCCCTCTGCAATTTAATAGTTTCAGGTTGCTAGAGCTCATTTCTGGACACAGTCTATACGCCGATATTCATTGCAGGTTGCGGGACTACCAGTTAGACTCGGCACCGCCATATGAAGCTCTATCATATACGTGGGGCGATGAGAAGAGTGCATGCCGGATATCATTGGATGGTTTACCCTTTCACATCCGACCAAACCTTCGAGACGCGTTGCGTCGCCTGCGACAACCTCGAAGCACAAGAATCATTTGGATTGATGCGATATGCATTGACCAAAACAGCGCAGACGAGAAAAGCGTTCAAGTGCCTCTCATGAGAAAGATATATACCAGAGCAGAACGGGTGATTGCTTGGCTTGGTGAAGAGACGTTTGACAGTGGGAT
>ML976693.1:53422-65620 GCA_010015655.1 Bimuria novae-zelandiae CBS 107.79
GTGGGCGATATTTTCAGGCTGCAGTAAGGTTAAATTTGTTTACGAGAAATAGTAATAATGTATATTAACGTTATTAAATATGTAAAGCCTCTATCGTTTCTTTTAGGACAGAGGTGTTTTTCGCCACGAAGGGGGAGGTACAGTAACATTGCACATTTTATAGATAACGTTTCTGCCACTTGCTTAGCCACATAAGGGGCCATGGAGCGCTAAGACTACTTTGGCAAGCGCACGTTGAAGTGGCCATGCGTTAATAACCGAAGTGCTAGAACCGGAAACCAATACCGGTCACCACTATACTGTAGTTTAAACAAAGAGAAATGGTAAACGAAAGTGAACAAACTATCAAGATAAACAGCACGGGCTTGGTTAAAAGCGGCAACTTACCGGAGGATGCGAACTAAAGCAGACGTAGGGGCTGAATAAGGTCAAGACATTCCATAAGAAATGTATTATTAGATAAGCGCTAGTAGCCCTTTCGGCTCAGCCGCCGGGCGTTAATAAATTGTGTGTGTGTGTGTAGTTTAAACCCCCTTTACAGAAATCCCGTTTTTAAGGTCCTGATTTAAGGCCCCGGATCCCGATTTGGCGCCCCTCCACGAACTTTAGGCCACCTGCAAAGAATAGCCGCTTGTTAGGTAATAATAGTAACGTTATAGTACCCTTACTGTTTCCAGTTCCTGCACATCGGTTATTCTGAGCGCACGGCCACTCAGAAAGGCGCCTAATCTCCCCGCCCTTTGTGTGGCAAAAGATACCGGTGTCCCTAAGAAAACTATAGGAACTTCGAGCAGCTGCTCGTCAAGCTCAAAAACGACCCCAACAAGCTCAAAAAATAGCTCAAAAGGGTAATAGGTCGAGCCTTAAGGCTTCCGTTAAAGAAGCTTCAAAACAAGAGTTGCTGCGCAGGCGCAGGGTGGTGGTGATGCCTTAGGTGCTGCAGCAGGCCCACCACCATCTCAATCGCGACATGGGCGAGCGATGAAGTTCCCAGCAAAATATAGATAGCTTTATATATCAATTAAGGCCTATAGAGCTCAAAACCAAAAATTGTCGCGTTAATAGCTATTGTACATGGCTTGATAGCCTCATGTTTCGTGATAGTTTTGGTGTTCAAGGAGACCCATCACGCCAGGCGGCTTATTACGGTAACGGTAGGCCGAAAATAGAAGTCCAGTACAAACAGGCTGCGCGGCTTTGGGACTGTCACTTTTAACAGCGCCACCTGGTCCTCACCCACGTCTCCCTCATTCCCCTCTTCTCCAACATCATGCGCTCCGTCGTTCTAGTAGGTAAGCGTCACTTCAACGCGAGTAGTACTCACACCGAGCAGGATTCCAATACCAACGAGCCGGTCCTAAGCCACGCGCGTGCTCGCATGAGAGAGGAGAAGGTATTACCAGTATCTTGCTAGTGATTCAGCTAACTCAGTAGTTTATTTCTTCAGTCCGGGATTTCCTGTCTCTGCTTGCGGTTGCGGAAGCTGAGGACCTAGACTACGTCCGGTCAAAGCTTCTACCACATAGGGTGGACCTCCACCGCGGTACATCTACTGTGCCTGCTCGTGAGACGCTTCCCGCTACTCCGTACGAATCCTCATCTCGCTCACACACCGCTGTAAACGCCCAGTCGCCCGCCGCTCCGCCTACTCTAGGCGGCTGGCAGTTATACCCCGCAGCTCAACCCTCATCGGAAACATCGGATAGCCGTGACCTATTTGCCATGTATACTACACTAGGAGATCAACCAGATTCCCATGAGCAGGCTGCAAGGGTTGACACGGGGATGCCAGACCGTGAAGATACGACCATGGTGCCGACGGCAAGCGGCTCTACCCCCGATAGTCCAACGTCTGAAAATGCGAGCAACACACTGGCTATAGCTGCCGACTCAAACGAGCCAACAAACACGATTAGGAATGATGTGGCGGAGACTCCTCTACCCGGGTCCTCTCAAGCGGAGGCTCACACCAAATTCTCTTCCGCGTCACCGTCCCAGGCTTCCTCGAACTGGAGCCTGAGCCCAGTACTCGATAGTATGTATGCATGGTCAGCATCGTCGCCCCCACCCACTCGTTATCTTCGCGATGTGAAGCGACTAGATTCTCTGTACGGAGGCACTTCTCCGCATGGGGTTAACAATATACCGGAGATTATTACGCTTGGTGACTCTTTTCTTCGAGTAGATGCAGTACACTTTATAGAGTCTTTTCGCCATAGTTGGGGACAGGACGGCCTCTGGGATTGTGTTCCCCTAAGCAATCCAACTACTGGCAGCTTGGTAATGGAGAATGTGCTTAGGAGCCTTTGTTGTGCTAAGACTATTGAGCATGACTGTGCTGTGGATCCGTTTAGGCTCCGAGCGGCGAGGATTCTTCTTTACTATTATCTAGAGCAAAAACGCATTGATCTACAGGAGGATCCAAATCTCCTAAACCTACTTTCCTAAGGTAAGAGGATATCCAGCGTCGTCGTAGATGTAGTCCTGGAAGGCATGTATAGACGTCACGGCAAACAAGCTAGTCCACGAGTGAAGGCGCAGCGGCGACGGAGCTTGAAGGATCATAAGAGGCAGGGTAAACGATGGATGATCCTAGCCGCTTATCTTGGAATCGGGATTATAGTAACTTGCAGTAGAAGCCTCGAAACCTACATGTAAGATCTAAGTCTACACTTTGTGTACATTATCTGTTGACACCTTTAGGAACAGCGCAAAGTTCAGTGACAGGATGATAATGGCTCTATTAACCTATATACTAAACGTATACCCCTAAGGCGTCTAAGCCAGTTGGTTGGCAGATCCTTTCGTTTAATGCATGATCGAGGGAGTCCCATTGTCCACTTGGCCAGCAGCAGAAACATTGGCTGCTATTGACAGATATGAACAGGAAAAGGAGAAAGAGTGCTATGAAAAGGATGAATGGCAGCCGGTGGCGCCCCCAAAAACTTTTGTGCGGCTCCTATCGATGTAGGAGGATTAGCGATGTCGCAAATGTGGACTGGTTTCGAGAGAAAGATGTCTCGAAACCTACTTATTAGTAAGCATAGCTACAGTGGCGCCACTCCTGCGCATCATGCCTTTTCTACTGGGCACGCTCACGTGGGGATGTGACTCACATGGATTAAGGTGCCTGTTTTGCACCCATGGCCACAGCGGCTGGGTTCCTCAACTAGTAAGGGGACCACTCGGGACCCAGTATCGTTATAAATAGATATGCCGCTATATCAAACACGTCCGTGCTTCTTATGAAGGCCCAAAAATG
Organism: Bimuria novae-zelandiae CBS 107.79; assembly: GCA_010015655.1. Classification (NCBI taxonomy): domain Eukaryota; kingdom Fungi; phylum Ascomycota; class Dothideomycetes; order Pleosporales; family Didymosphaeriaceae; genus Bimuria; species Bimuria novae-zelandiae. The sequence continues at coordinate 56,685 of ML976693.1, forward strand.
GTTAGGTTTCGCTATTATATTTTATCAGGCATTATATTGCTGTGTTTATAATATGTTGTAACGGTACGTAAATAGCGAGCTTTTCCATTAACTCCTCCCACCAGATCGCCTAAAGACTTAAGATGACTATGTCACCAAATGCATCCCTTCAACATGATAATAGAAACCGACTAACAGATCGCCCTGCTAGACGTCAGCAAAAGCGCAGCAAAGTATTCAATGCTAGAGGCAATCTAACTCTTTCAACAACAACCCATCTCAGCATGCTTTCGAAGCCACCTCTTCATGATATTGAAGGAACCTTGGAAATGCAGAAAATAATTTTGCAGGGGTTAGCCAGGAAAGAAAATATAGCAAAAGGCTTATCAAAATGTGAATCGCGGTTTACATCACAGGCTGACCTTTATTATTTACAGAAGGAAGCATGCATAGCACTTCAGAAAACATAGGATAGAACTGGCAAGGAGTAACTTAATTAACTAATTAAGTTACAAGTTCATGACTAAAAGATGCTGGCTAGCCCAGTTACGTGATCCTCTTTGTCCCAGAGCCGAGAATGAGGACCCTAAACATGACCAAATGAAGTGTGTCGCGGAGCAAAAGGCTAACCCTCTGCTCCAGTCGGAGTAGAATATTCTTAACCGTCACATAGTGTCTTTAGAATTTTTCGTCCTGGAGGCTGTTGAGATAAGTGATTGTGTATATGTCCTTATTGTTATCTAAGAGACGCGGAGGATGCTAGTCTATATAGCTTCACTGCAGGCTGACACACATCGTATGATGTCAGCACCTCAGCACCCAATAGATCTTGGTAAGCACCGCGATATTCAACAGAGGCACCACAGAGGTGGCAGCACCAGGTAGAGCCTGGATCCAGGAGAGACGGATCAGACACAGTAATGTAGCCAAGTTAGTAAGAAGTAGGTATACCTTCCACAATTCCTCTTGGTCTTCGAAAGAAAAGAATACGAAAGACACCGCGGAGGACCAGATAATCGCAACGATTCTGATATAGTTAAAGTATTGCCAAACCCCTGCTTGGGGATGACTTACAAACATGTGATACATTGTCGAACACCAGAAGCAGAGAGCGGAAGCCATAAGGTATAGTAGAATTATGGTGTTACGGAGTGAAGGTGGGCGATTGCTGATAAATATAGTTGTGCTGAAGCAAAACCAAATTGTACCAAGGAGATGTGACCAGATGTTGATAGTTTCGGTAGGGCAGCCAGCATTAGAGGCTACAAACTGAACTCGAGGGTACATACATACTGTACGAAGGATAATTTAATACAGGAGGACCCATTACAAGGCTAGTCCTGATTCGATAAGCGAACTGGTAGAGAATAAGCGAAGTGCAAGATCCGGAAACCGATAACGGTTAGCACTATAGTGTTGATAGTAATAGCGATAATTAAGAAGTATGAGTTAGTGTTGCCAAGAAAAAGTGCGCCGCTCGCCCTGGTGCGCCGCTCGCATGTGGAATATGTTATATTAATAAAAATTTGTTAAAAAAAGTTAATTAATAATTTTCTATTTATGAAAACATATTAACAAAATTATGTTCATCAAAATATGTTAACACAAATATATTAACAGAACTATGTTAATAAAAATATGTTAATAAAAACACATTAGTAAAAACATATTGATAAACGTACAGTTTAACAGAAATACATAAAACAGGAATTAAATAAAGAAATACATAGAAATAGAATACAGTAGAGTGGGTCTTCGCAAAGGATCGCTACTGCGCTTGCGACAAACGCGGCCGTATTTACGGCGGAGCGGCCATTGTGTATAGAAAAATGTAATAGTTGAATTACTACCTATAAATAAAATGTTCCATCGCTAAACATAAAGAATCGCTAGATTTCCTTAGGATCGCTAGAGATTTTCAAGGATCGCTAGAGATTTTCAAGGATCGCTAAAGATTTTCAAGGATCGCTAGAGATTTTCAAGGATCGCTAAAGATTTTCAAGGATCGCTAGAGATTTTCAAGGATCGCTAGAGATTTCCTCTGATATGCATTCCGGTAAGCGACGTACCGTGTTCCCTGGGACTATACCCCCAGATGCCCACATGCACTATCCGACAATGGTGCCTCTATTAGGCCAGCCTTGGGGCGCATACAAACGGGCATGGAAAATTGGGGTAGAAAAGAAAGTCACGGTTGCATACAATGAAGACAGACCCGAAACACTGTTTACCGTGAAGACATTTGTCAGATTTGATAGTGTTCTGTCACTTTGAGATAATGCAATGATGAGAATTGATAGTTGTGATGATTTATTGATGATGTTCGTGTTCTGTCTGTGTCTGGAATGCAGATGTGTGCGAGGCTCCAAATAAGTGCCGCTGCAGCGCTAGCCCTATTTAGAATAGTACAAAAGAGAGAGTGCTCCAGCCTCATATCCACAACAGATAGAGGCCATATAATCGGACACACCCCCTCAGCTTGGGCTTATCCTCAAGCTGGACCTTCGCATTATTTATCTGTCTATTATTCTAACTTAAAGGTCTCTATCCTCTGCTATAGATCCTGTAGGGCAACCTCTTAATTAGTAATCTTGTCTAATATATCTTTAAGTCCTAGCTTATTCAGAAACTTGCTCTATTTATTTACTAGTAGGGCCTTTGTAAGTCCATCTGCAACCATATCCTCTAAGCGTTAATAGTCTACCTTAATTTTCCTAAGTGTGACTTCTTGTCTTAGCTAGTGATTGTAGATATCTACATGGCGGAGCTTGGTCTGCAGCTTTGCGATCTCTTTAGTAATTAGGCGAATAGTTTGTTAATTATTATAGTTAATTGTAATTAGGTGATTGCTTATAGCGATCTGGAGCTCCTAGAGTAATCGTGAAGTGAAGATAGCCTCCTTAGCCACTTGTGAAAGCGCTAGAAGTTCGGCCTCTGTTGTTAATATAGTGACTGTATCTTGCTTGCTTGCCTTCTAGGTAATCAGGCCACTAAATAGCTTGATAATATATTCTTGTGAACTCTTGTAATTAAGTGTATTATTTGTAAAGGATGCGTCGCTTGCTACTTCTAGAGTATCTACACCCCCAAGCTGAAGACCTAGTGATTTGGTATTAGCAAAATAGAGGAGAACTTGGTTAGTAGCCGCTTAATGCTCTTCGCTTAGGTTAGATAAGAATTATGATAATCTAGAGCTTGCAAAGGCGATATCTAGTCGAGTTATAACTATAGCATAGAGAATTAATCTGACTTTGCGCTAGTATTAATTGATCTTACCCTTACTAGCTAGTCCTGTTCTTAGGAGTAATTTAATTAAACCTATCGGGGTATTATGGCGAATCTTATGGTGATTAATAAGGCGCGATATTTTGTCGATGTATAATGCTTGTAAAAGCCAGATCTTTCTATTTAAGCGGTCCCTAATGATTTTAATTCCTAGAAACTATTACAGGTCTTTCCCGCTAGTAAGGGTAAATTTAGTTCTTATCTCTTTAATAGCTACTTTTGCTGCAGGCTCGTGATTCTTCTAATAGGCGATGATAAGATTATCTATATAGAAGAAGATGATGATGCCGTCCTTAATAAGGCAGCATGGCTTGTGGGGCACTATTTTAAAGCTAATATCACGGAGCGTTAATGTGAACTCTCTTTGCCAGAGTAGTAGAGATATGCGCAGTCTATACAGTGCTTTGTGTAGTTTAAGGACTGTGCCTGCTCGCGAGTATCCGCGGGGCATTCTTATATAGATTTCTCTATCTAGCTTTGCGTGAACAAACGCGTTCGTAACGTTATGTTAGATAAGCTCTAGGTTAAACTAAGCTATAATCGCTATAAGCATATAAAAGGATTATCTTATAAGTGTTACGGCGTAGGTTTCTTGCGAGGTTAGGTGCTGCTATTAATTGCCCCGCACTACCAGCCTTGCCTTGCACTTTTATAGTTAATAGTGTTTATTAAACTTGTAGGTGTATACCCACATATAGTTAAGGATTTGATGGCCTGCTGCCTTCACTGGAGCTACTACGACCTCGCTCTAAGACTTCATTTCCTTATAGCTCTGTAGATAGGAACGTTCTGCTTCCTTCCACATATTATAAAGAGGGTGATCTTCGAGCTTGCTTTGGCATGTGGGTGGCTCTAAAAGCACGCTTCGATGTAGCTTGTTACCTAATATAATTATTTATTAAAGCTACGCCTTATTAAGAACCTTGCTTTTATATTTACCGTTACTATTAGCTTTAGTGCCTACTATAAAGGCTACGGCCTATGCGCTTATTTACAACTACCCTATTTATAACTCTTAGGGTAGTCTAGCTTAATCGCCTCCTGCCATTAGTTATGCAAGGAGTGTCACTAGTGGCAGTATTAATAGAGGCGTTAGATATTCGTACCTAGCTCTCCTGCCTTAATTATACTTAAGAGCGCTTTTAACCTCTTCCTCTAGCGCTTTACTAATTATCTTATCCTTAAAGAAGGACTCGGTAGCTTGCTCTTATTAAAGTAAAAAAGGTAGCTCTACTAATTACACCTAGGCTACTATTTCTTCTAATGTGTTGTGCATAAGGTTGTCTATTAGGTCTTTAGTTTTGCCTAAGAACATAGTATCCTTATCGAAAATCACGTCGCGAGTACTAATTGTCTTTGCTAGTGGGGGAATCCATATTCTCCAGATGTTGGTTAATTTGTAGCTAGCTAGATAACCTATCTATGCTTTGGGGTCTAGTCGCTGGAGCTTGCTCTTGCCACGTTTAGTGTTATTAGTCATGGTAAAGGCCTTGCAGCCATAGGCTTTTAAGTAAGCTTAATTAGGCTTCTTTAGTTAGGTGATAATGCCGTTCTAAAAGGCTACTGTTGTAAAGAACACTTTGTATAGAGATCGCTATTAATTAGCGTAGTTTAGCGTTTAATTATATAAGTAGACTGCGGCTCGCGTGATCTTAGGCTACATTTACTAGGGTAGGTTAAAGTTAAGTTACATCGCGCGCGCTTTTTCCTTAATTACACCCCTTAAGTATTTTACTCTTTTATTTTGTGCTTAGGTATCTAGTGCTAAAGGCTTAATCTTAATACCTTACGCTCCGCACTACTTCTTAACTTCTACCTTAATAAAGAAGATCTCGTTATTAGATTTAATTACTTTCACTGTAACGTTATATTATACTTTTATAAACCGTACAAAAGTACTAAGTAATTTAATAATTAACCGTGCTAGGCAGTTATCCTTAAAGTAGAAGTCCTATACAAAGCTAAAAAATTAATTAATAATTAGTATTTAGCTCTTCTCTCTTGTTAAGCTATCTGCTTTATAGTTGTAAAAGTCTATTGCGACTTGCTCGCCAGGGCCTTTAGTTCGCTCCTTAGCTTGCCGGCGTATTTGCTATTTTAGTTTTACTTTACCACAGGCGTTACATTTAACTATAAGGAGGCCTTTAATCCTTACTCCCTTAGATTACTGCACGAGGTGTTTAAGGGCCTAAGGGCCTAGATAGCCTAATTATTAGTGCCAGGTCTACGCGTCTGCCTTCTGCGGTCTTTATTTAGTGCGTATATTAGTCTTGTGAGTGGCGTGCGCAGCATTAGTAGGAATACTACCTACTAGCCTTATTCTATATTCTAGCACCTACTGTCCGTGCAACTCTTGAAGTTCTACCAGCATAGTATTATCTCTTCTTTTTAGAGTCGTTAGGTCTGCCCTTATGTCCCACCAAAGGCCTTGCCTCCAGAGTAATCGGAACGATACAAGGTTACAGAGCAAATTAGGGCAATAGGCGACATTATCTAGCCATATTATTTAATTACTACTTACACTTTATACGTTAAGATAGACGCTCTTGTATCCTTTAATCTATATTTGTGTATTCCCTGCCTATATGAAGTCTCCTGGCGCTGGTGGCCGGTATAAGACAAAGCGATCGATGTTATTAAAGATATGGCAAGTTGTGCCTAAATTAAGTATGGCTAAGCATCGCAATAGGTACGTGTTTAATTCGTTGTAGAAGAATGTGGCTTAGAAGCTCGCTAAGATTTTAGTAATCTTGCGTCTATCTAGTCACTTATTATTAGCCTCAGTAATTCGAGTTGGAGTGGGAGTATGCGATAATTTAATTCTAGGTGTTTAAGACTTTAGTCTTTTCACCTTCCTCATCTCCTCTTGTAGATGTGAATTATTTTAGATTCTGTATTATACCATGTCTGCAAAGCCAGGTCGTGGCCTAAACCACTCTAGTGCATGATCTAGATATGCGTAGAAGTAGTCTTTTAGACTATGCCTTTGTTCACAAGCAGGGCATTTTTTGCCTTTAACTACTATTGTATCCTCTATCAAAGACTGCTTAGATATGGTACTTTAACTAAAGGATCGTTTTTGTCGAGGTCTCCCCTGTCCACGTTAGTTATTCGTGGAAGATGGCGCGTCTTTGGCAGCGTGAGAGGCGTCCCTGTTAGTGCCTGGGGTGGATGCACCACCAGCAGCGAGAGATAGCTCACTAGTAGCAAAGGCGCCCCTATGCTGTTTGCCCTTAATTAGGTGGAGTATTGCTATATATTCTTAGAAGCGTTTTATTATCTCCTTCCTTGTCATATCTGCGTCTCGGCGTCTAGTTTCTTGAAAGGACACGCCCTAAGTGGGAGCAGCCTTTATAATCGCAGTTAGGAAGTCCTTTATAGTATTATAGATTAATTATACTTCGGCGATATTATTCGTCTCTACTTCTATAGCTGCCTAATTATACTTAGTTAGCTAGGTATCCTAGTTTAATAGTTATCTTATTAGCTTAAGGGCCTGTAGGTATCGTGCTCTTGCTCTATCCCGCTCGTCTTCTTTATTAACGCCTATAGTCTGTGTTAGAGACGTAATCTATTGCTAGATTTGCTCTCTAGGCTTGCAGCAGTTACGTTGCAGGTGTGGCGACATAGTAGATTAGATATGGATAACTACTTTCTTAAGACTTAATCTCTCCTCGCGGTATTCCTTATCCTTTATCTTATAGTCTTTAAGCTGTATCTTGTAGAACTTAATGTCTTCTTTATATGCCTTAAGTCTTAAGTTTGATAGCTCTAATAGGCGTGTTAGAGGGTTCTGTTGATCGTCGTCGTTTACGCGGATAATTGGTTAGTAACTCGCTATTTCTGGCGGCGATAGCGGTGTCAGCCTTTTGCGTGGGAGTTTAGCTCTATCTAGGTTAATAATAGGCTATATATCTATTAGTTCGCATCGCGCTTTTAGCTGCAGTAGCTATAGTGTGTAGTTAGTGTAATTAGTTAACACGATTGTTAAGTTACGGAGTATTAATAGCGACATCGTCCTTTCTTAAGGTTTAGTTAAGGTAATGAGACTCTTAATTGTCAGATTTAATAGTGTTCTGTCACTTTGAGATAATGTAATGATGAGAATTAATAGTTATAATAATTTATTAATGATGTTCGTGTTCTGTCTGTGTCTGGAATGCAGATGTGTGCGAGGCTCCAAATAAGTGCCGCTGCAGCGCTAGCCCTATTTAGAATAGTACAAAAGAGAGAGTGCTCCAGCCTCATATCCACAACAGATAGAGGCCATATAATCGGACAACATTAGACGCAGGTTCCGAGCAGCATCGAATCTTCGCAGCCTGCCAAGGGCAGCTTAAACATCACAACTTGGCGCTTATACACGAGGTATTCGCGTCCGAATCGAGTTTCTTCCTAATCTCCCCATTCTACAGCATTACGCTGGAATCGATTAATGCTTGCCCCCGCTTCCCAACCGATACCCAACTCGCCGTAATCGCTCGTGAGGTACGTTCAGGCAGTATACGTCCTCCATATAACCATAACAAAGGCAGGTATTAAGAGGAATAAGCTTTCTTGAATCTTATGGCTGGATTCACACCAACATCCGCTGCTCGAATATACTCTTGTCAGCTCGTGGTGACGTCGTACTATGTAAGTCCCTACAATTGTCAAACTATGCGTCGCTAATAATATAAGCCAATATCGAAGACTGCTATTAAAGACCCGCAAGCGACTTTGTGCCTCACCAGCAATCTCTTGGACGCGTACTTGCCGCAACTATGGACAAGGGTTTAGAGCTAAGAAAACCCTTTAGTATCCAAAACCCAAACCGCTGGTTAGACACGGCGATTGAGTTCGTAGGGAGGTCGGAGACTTCTTTAATAACAGAACTGAATTAGGTATTTAAAATGCTTTCTATTGTAAGAAACTAAATAACTGAATCTGAACTGTAGCACTCATTTATTCAAGATTGTAACAGCCGCAGTACTATTCTAATACCCTTAATTGAATTTTCGAAGGGCTCCGCATCTTTGTTCTATATGTGGGCAGATTAGTAAAGATGCGTACATAGACTAGTTAATTCTATTAATATCCTCTGATGTAATGCGTGTGATAAGCCACACCCAGTGCTGCTCTTAATATGCCTAAACACCCCGGGAGCTTTTAAGCCCACCATTCCGCACTCACAAACAATCTAAAGATGCCATTCAAACTTCCCTTTCCCTGGGGAAGTAAGTTATCGACCCAAACTAAAGTGCCCTTTCTTAGGTCAGAGAATGAGCCCAAGACAATATTTGGGAACACCGCGGTAGCTGCTTGTGAGATTCTAATCTAACGATAAAAACTCCTCATGACACATTCTGGACAGCCAGGCAATGGGGTAACGTTACTGAACCTCGAGTTCGAGACCGAGAATTGGGATCTCCTCTTACCGATGAAGTTGCTAGATTAACGTTAGATGGCGAAAGTGAAAAAAGAGAGAGCATTTTACATCATGGCGGTTCAAAGGCCGACAAAGCGTTTCGTAGAATAAGGGCGGCTGGTAACGTTAGTAATCCTTTAGGAAGAGTTTCTAGCCCACGCACAAAACTCAACAATAAGGACCGCAAAATTCAAGAGCCCGAAACGTCATCAACGCTTAGGCGGAAGAAACGAGAAGCATCACAGGAGCCGCGCAGGCGATTAGT
>ML976693.1:68335-96313 GCA_010015655.1 Bimuria novae-zelandiae CBS 107.79
TTGCCTTGGGTGGATACCAAAATGTGCCTATGACGCGGCGGGCATTCCATTTATTCGCTCTTTTCGTCTCGTATTCGACGACCCATTTAAAGTGTACGACCACTCTGATTTTGAAGTGGGGAGCGAATTCGCCAGTCAGTATTTACAGTTGCCAGAAAACAGAAAAAATAATTTTGTGAATGCGGGATGGAAATTCACCAAGGCTGAGGCATCTAATTTTCACCGTATTATAGGATTCTCCTCTTTTCCCAGCACAGAAAGGCGCATGGGCGATGCCTACGTTAAGATGTTAATGAAAGACGGAAAGCAAGAAGTGCTTTTACGTTCACATCTTCGAAGAATAAAGTCAAAAAAAGCTGCTGACCAAGCTATTGATGAATTCCTAACGAGTAAAGGACTACGAGGTGACTGGCATGATTTACGACGACAAGCACAGCTCCGCATTGGTGCTTCTGAACCTACCTATCGCCTCCCGCTGCAACAAGCATATCAGCCACATTTGTATGGGTATTCCAGCGGTTCAGATACCGAGCTTGAGCGTATTATTCCTAGTAGAGGTACCGTATCCGTACCTATGGTACGCAATTATGGCCGAACAACCCGACAGCAGACCAACACGGATAATAGTACGTTGATGGAACTCAAACAGCAACTCCTGCAAATGGCGTCAATTCTTGAGAGAGTGACGATATAGATAGATATAGATAGACGCTCCATTCTAATTATAGGTCTGTTCCAACCGATCTGTCCATTCAAATTATGGCTCGATTCTAATTATAGATCTAATGTTAACAACTAAAAATAGTATTATGGTGCGAGATGCTGATATACTTAGAGCGGTAGGCTGACGCTCTCTCGGCCATCTTTGCGCACATATAAAGGCGAGTAGTACTTAATGCGCTACCTGATATATCTGCACTCAGCCAAAAACATGTCTTCTAAGCAGGACTGGCATCATTCTGCGCTCTCATGCTGCAGTCCAATCAGTATTTGTATGATTGATATGGTAGCTGACGTTAATCTCACCGGCGTTATTAATATTACGTAGGCTGCCTTGGATGGCTGTGCCCTTGTATGCTTTACGGCCGGACTCGACACCGCCTCAAGCATAACGGGAACGTGGGGGGGTTCTCGTCTTGCAATATAGATGTGAGCTGTAGAACATCCTGTCTTTACTTTTCTCACATTTACAGTGCTGCACTTACGCAATGGTGGGGCTCTGCGGAATGGCTGGGATTTTTAACGCAATGCAACGAAGCGACATTCGGACAAAGTATCAACTTGGTGGGAACTCATGCACAGACTGTATACGCGGCTGCCTATGCACACCTTGTGATTTAATTCACCAGGAGAAGGAATGTGTCTACCAAAAGGAGAAAGTTGTGGAACATGAGCCTGGTAGGGTACAACATATGCATTATAGCCAATCGTAGTAAATTATAGGAATCGAGTTACATTTGTAATGTTAGACAAGTTTCGGCCATCTTGTCCTGCTCGCGGAGAAATTGCCGGAATACATACTTCTTATCTTAAATCGCACTCGGAGCCTGCGACCTTGATTGTTAAGATCTAGGCTTTCCTTCTGTACCTCCGAACGCTTACTAGAGACTTGCTGTCGCAAGCAAACGGGGAGGTACGAGCAAAGGGTCGATAGACGCCATGAACATAACGACTGACAGCACGTCTAACACAGCGCTTTTCTTAGTCGGAGGTTAATATACTCAAAGAAGAAGATGTGTAGAACAAAGTGTATTAAGCTCGATATTATACAGTCGCGCTGGCCTGACGCCGAAGGTCCGGTAGGAAAAGTGTCCCGCTACACAGGGTGTCCCGCGACGCAGGGATGCACATTATGTGGTTTGTCTGCTTCCTCAGTACGCCCCCCAATTGAGCTTCTAAGTCTTATTAACAACCGCCTTTACTCTCTGGATTTACTAGTTCTCCTATTCTACACGCCTATTTACACGTTTCTATAGTTACTAATGTTACCTTATTTGTTTTATTAACTGCTTGCGATTTCTAGACAGCTCAAGTCTATCGCAATGGCCGATTCAACGGCTTCGTATCTACAGAGGAAACAGGCCAGCCATGGTCACCACCAGATCGAGATACTCTTATAAGAACACCCCTTTTGCCTCTGTCCATCGCTAATATCAGGTAAGGAAGCGCTCTATCCACCTCCATTAATAAAGTCGCCAGGCCATTGATGACGGGCTAAAAGAAGAGAATCGTTCTGCAAGTCATGTTGTTTGACCGAATTAGCGTAACCCAAAACACGTAAGGTGGAAGGATTATGTCAGAGCAGGTCGGCATGATAACTAAAGGTGCTCATGTGCCAAGTTTCATTTTAACGTTACTACAACATCTGAAGTCCGCACGCTTGCTATCACCTGTACACTATGCATAGTATTTTTCCACGTTGTTTACCAGTTATCGCTAGCTTTCCATGAGCGCTGTAAGGCCCTAGATGAATTTATTATTCCTCTACGCCCGCTCTTGAATGGCCTTCTTGTTCATCGTAACCCACTCTTGCAAGACTCTCACTAACTTTACATTTCCTTCTTCTAGCGCTTTCACTCTTGCTTCCAGATCCTGCATCCTTTTTGTGGCCGTTAGAGTTAAGTATTCCTACCTGTGTGTGAGACCTGCTCGTTTTGTCAAGCATTTAGAATAGCTTACTGTTTCAGAAACCTTTCTCTTAACACTGGGACGGCTATAGTCTGAGTCCGAATCTTCAAAGTGAACTCGCTTTTTATTAGAGCCATCTGCATGTTCACCACCCTGAGGCATGGGGCCTGACTTTGATAGCCCACGGTCGTGCGGATCTGTCAACGCTACGGCCGGCTTCCATGATGATAGGTAAGCGCCTGGTGGAAGTACGCACAGTGTCACTGACCTGACTTTGCTCTTCCCCGCATATTCCCTCCCTGGACACTCCCGCCCTATATAATCCATCATAAAGAGTGCTGTCCTCGATGGTAGCAAGGGAATCGGTTGGACTTTGTGACATGGCTGGATAGGGATGCACTGAAGCTGGTGACGAAGCGGAAGAAGCAAACGAAGCGAAGTGGCAGGTACGTCCTTTATCCTCCCCCTGCTACGGCGGCTGAGAGAGCAAGGCACACACGATGCACTCCAAGGACGTAGGCTCAGCCGCTGCCTTCCGTTCATACGTACCCCCTGCCCACCCTAAGTACGTTGAGGGGGTGATCCCGCGCCAAATACGACAAGAGTACTGGCAGCTGAATGGAGATGTGACGACGCCTCCTTCCACCTTGTCTTGCCGCTGCAAGGCACGGGCATGCAAGACCAACGCCCATCCGCCACAGCATCACTAGCGCCAGCTATGCCTTCAGCCAGCAAGGGGGATTCATGCGGAGTGCCGAATCATAAAGCAACCAGCCAGGCTCGGGGGTATCCCGGATCCTGAGCTCCAACGAATGTGAGCCTTGGACGATCGGGATATGTACGCTTCGGTCATGCGTCCCTCGGCGCCGTCAGGGTCGAGGCTCAGATATCAAGGGGTCGTATCAGTGGAAGCGCAATCGCATCCTCAGGCCGTTTCCGACCCATAGCGGTACCGGTGCACTAGCAATCGGCCGTGCCGGCCTACCTGGGGTTTGAGACATCCGGGAAGCCTTGCCGGATGGCATAGAGGAAGCAGGAGCGTATTTACTCCTTTCGTAATGGCCTCCAGGCTTTGAATGGAAACATTGGCTTAGAGGCATCGAGCCACCTTCAGTGTTTCTATCGAGCAAGGCAGACTGGAACCCATTCCCCCCTGGGAGTACGTCACGGCTGCCCCTAACCCCGTTTTCTGGCGATAGCATGGTTTCCGATTGGAATCCCTGGTCTTGTTTTCTGGCTGTCTGGTCTCGCAACGGAGTCCCCCGATGGATTAAGACGACATGGCCCCCTTGACATGGTGTGACTATTGCCGCTGCGGCGTGCACACCGCCACTATGAACAAGACAGTTCGAAGTCTTGGATGCATGGCAAGACGTTACTGGCGGTTGTCCATGCCACACCTTCATGTGTGGCATGATAAGGCGGACTGGTCGTTGCAGACTTGCTCACTGTGCAGCAGTGATAACGGGATGCGGATCCCAGAGCTCCTTCTTTAGTTAGAGTTGGTCGCTACCCATTCACATCTAGTCCGTTCCAATAAAGAAGCGGAGGTTGAGTAGCAACGCGAGCGCAGATGGGGCGGGATTAAACGTTGGTGTCATAGACAGGGAGCGAGGGGCGGGATCATCCGAAAGGAGGTAGATTGGAAGCTTCAAACCGTCTTCATCAATGCTCTTACGTCTCTTAGACTGGGCATTGCCGCAGTTAGGGTGGGTGAGGCGCGTGCATGCCTTGTGATAGGGCTTCCTCCGCCAGTCGACTGGGTAGAACTTGCCGCTCTTCATGCGTCCAGGTCATGCAGCCCGCTGCCTGTGCGAATCGCCACGGGGGCAGTCTCAGCATCCCAGCACGGTGGCTTGGGCCAATGTTCTCGGCGGTAAGGGATGGGGTATATAAGACTACCACGAGCCCATTTAAATCCAAGTCTATACCACGACACGTCCTCCTTTCTTCGGCTTCATCAGCTGTATCTTGTCCACCATTGAAGGGTCTACGTTCCCAACTCAGACGACGCTATACCGTTAGCAAGCAGACAACATGGACGAGGTACGTCAACGAGGTTCGTTCAAATGCTTTGTATTGATGCTGAAGGAATATCTAGACTTTGGACATAGCGAGCCCGAACTCTCTCTTAGACGCCGAAGGAGACGTTGATTCGAGCTTTGGGGAGACATCGTCTAAAGATAATACCGCGGAGACACAAGCAGCAGATCCCTTGTGTGCATTAGGGATCGTGAACGTGAGACAAGCCGATGACAGTGCTAGCCCGACTATGAAGCTATGTCTTCCGGAGCATATTGAGGCATCCACTGCTTCGCAAACGGAAGAAGATGTCAATCAAGCCATGGTTCCAGCCCCAGAGCCCGCAGGGTCGGAAGCAAGCCGTACAGAAGCCGATCAAGCTATGGCTTTAACCGTAGCACCTGCGGTGTCCGAACCGATTCCAACAGCAGCCGCCATAATCTCAGCCTCCGAGCAGGAGCCTGTGCAGCTTCCAGAACCACCCCGCCGAGTCGTATCCGCGGCAGAGCCGGAAGGCGAGGGGAACGCCCAGGAAACCGACACTCAGACCGTGATGCTTGATGTCGGTCTCCGTGTCGATAGCCCGCCAATCGAAGCCGACAAATTGATGGCCGATTTTGATGATGGTATTGCCTCCGCGGATTCGAACGAGTGCCCTGCGGATACGGGAACAGCTTCGAAAATACCATACACTGCTTCACGCTACCGAGAAGCAAGTCATTGCAGGCAAAGTGTATCACAGGAAAGCTCAGGTACATCACTGTCTCCTTTTGGCAGCAATACCACTAACAGATTGGCCAGACCTGCCTATTTCGATTTATGAAGCCGATGAGCCCGCTGAATTCATCATCGTTGATGACAACGGGGGTCAAACCATTGTTATCGACAGTTCTAATGACGAAATGGGCTTGGACGATAACGATCCCAGTCAGAGCCCCCGACGTCGGGCGCAGCGAAAGCGGTCAACACCACAGTCACTAGAGATAGTAAATTGGGCGTCTAAAGAGTATAAAACAAGGAGCGCAGCGAGCCTTACCGCGGCATGGGAGAACATGTGGGAGCAGTGGAAACAAATCCATGCTAAGCCTGGCCGGCGGCTTGCCCAGACGTTGTATCGACTCCACGAGAAATTGTTCAAGGCGTGGAGCTATGAACTGTGGAACAAGAAGTATCGCAAGCATGACGGCGGCAGGCTTTACCGGTTCTGGGAAAAACATAGAATGGAAAGGAAATTAATGAGAGTGCTTACCGAGAAGAGAGACAGCGAACTCGTGCGCGAGTTGGGAAGGGCTTTAAGGCGAGTACATGAAGCGGAGGAAGAATATCTGAGTATTTCAGTTGCTATGGACAACGGGGAGTATAAGGATTGTGATTACGTGCCAACCCAGGCACGCCGTTTACGGTAAAGAGCTTTTTCGCTTAATTAGTTTATTATTATTCTCATTGCATTAATACTAGTCATTCCTCGATCACCTTACCATAACTTGCCTATATAGGACATAACTTACAAATCTGCTCGCCTACCGGTACTATAACGCAGACATAAGGCTTATAGAACCTCACCATCGCACCGCTTCATCTTGCGGCGAGATGAGGGCGTATTGATACCTTTTCGCTATCTCCTTACCCGCTGCGTTACTAGGTGCATAGGCTAGTTACCGGTACCGTACCTTGGCAGTCAGTGCACTACGTCAGCCAGTGCACTACGTCAGCCAGTGCACTATCCCACCAAAATCGCTCAGCTAGCACTATAAGGCTGCTGAGCTACCCACAATTAATATTATTACAAGATTTTATAGAGTTGAGGTCTCTAAGGTCTGTATATAATTGCTAGCTACTCAGATTATCGATATCTACTTGGTGTTCTGATTGTTCGGCCACTGCCCGACTTTGAGGCGGATGCAAAAGATGAGGCCTCATCAACATCTACAGCCTCACGCTGAGGCTGTTTTTTCTTAATAGGCCTGCTAAGAGGCTTTAAGGCTTTTTTATTAACTTTCTGGATAATAGAATACGATTTTGAAGTTGCCTCTGCGCCTTGCGGGCCTGTTGCTTGAGGCGTCGCTTTGCAGCCTCATCGGCCCTCTGCTTCGCGCGCGCATCTCTAGCAGCTGCTCCAGCAACACGCCTCTCCTGGAGTATCCTGATTTTGAGCTGCCGGCTGGTCTGACGGGCCTTTGCTTGCTCACTTTTTGGAAGCTGTAATTGCTCCTCCTCAGTATCTTTTTGGTGTTGACGATCGCGGGAGGCCATGTACAGTCGGGCGCTGCAAGGCTACGAGGAGGCGCTCGGTCCTAAAGTAATGCCGTCGTATATACCAGCGTTGAATACCATGTCCAACTTCGGTGACGCAGCTGGCATGGTAGAAAAGCATGTATTCAGCTATCTACGTGCTCTCTTCTCGGGATGCGGAGGAGCTGCTATATGCTACACATAATGTGCCAACGAATCCTCAGAAAGCTGCAGAACTCACACTAATCTCCGCAATCAAGAAAAAGACGCCATCTGCTGGCAGCCGTCAACTGGTCAATTCTCTGACCGGAATACCCATTAAACGTCACTCAATACCTTGCTAAGCTAGAGAACCATAGTTTTCATCACACGACGAAGAATGGTATGCCCACTCTTCAGCTTCTCAATTCGGTCCTGGAAAAAGTCCCTTTGCCGCTTGCAGGATGCAGGCTCAGAAGCAATCGCTTGTGCATCCGCATCGGATAGCTTGCTAACGAAGATTGGCGAAAAGATATCTTCTAGCCCTCGCACGATGTGACGCTCTACGACTTGGGTGGTGATGTTTGCGATAAACGTTTTCTGAGAGACCTACACACCGACACGTAAGTCCAGTACGTCACTAGGAACAACTATTCACTTACCTTGTAGATGGCGTAGAGTCGGTCGAGGGCCTCTTCACAGCTGGCCTTCTCCATGTCTGGCTCGGACCCTGGATTGAATCCGTCTAAGGCACTATCAATGTCGATCTTTGTCGAAGTGTGGTGGCCGGACCGACAACCAGTGATAGGCGTATGACTCGTTGCATTTTCTACCGCTGTAGCAAGAAGGCCCTGCTCCCGCTCCTTTTGGCGTTGTCTTACAGTATCCGTGTAGTAGTGATTGTAGTTGATCGGATACTCCTTGTGGTCGTAAACGATACGTCTAAGCTCGTCGGAGGCCGCGTTATTCCTCTGTTTCAGGGCCTCCTCGAAGTGCAAGGACCACAAGCGCGAAATGATGTCCTTAGGACACATATCCTCTAGTAGATTCGTAAGAAATTGGCGACACACATCCGCTACCTCTTCGACATGAGCCTCAGCCAAGGTTGGCCATTTCACAGACTGCTACCAGAACAGCTCTCCGACGAGGAGGGGATTGAAGTTCCCAGGCAGTTCCTTTCCACGGTTCCGACGGATAACGCTGCTAACCCAAGAGAAGGCCTGGCTTCTGGACAGATGTACTGGCTTCGGCGCTGGAGAAGGCACTGGAATGCTCAGATCTACCTCAGTTTGGGGCTCGTCTGACTTTGCGATATGATATGAGTGCCCGTATTCATGAAGGATGTGCGAAAATTGGGCATTCATCTTCTGGACGATTGCTCGGAGGCGACGGACGGAAGCACGCGAGTGCGTGGAAAAGACCTCATTTGTGTTGTACCGGAAGGAGGGTCCCTCGTAGTGGCCTTCATTGGCGGCCGCACACACCCGATGGAAATCAAGGCTGAGTCGGGTAAGGTATTCTTTACAGTTCTCGGCAGTCGCTCTGCGGTCTCCCAACGTGGCCAATTGCGTTTTAGAATCCTCTAGTGCCTGGCTGAGGTCACTGTGAAGTTGAGGAAGTTCCTGCTTGACATGCTCGAACAACAAACGACTAAGTCGCTCTCGCAGAGCGTCGATGCCAACGCTTTCTTTCGGTAGACACTTGAAGTTCGAAGTCCGAAAATAGGATGCCTCTGATGCGTTCCGCTCAAGAAATGAGTCGCTTCCTTCCTCAAAGCTCCTGTTCTTCACAACATGCCAGCCCAGCTTAAAGAAGATATCTTCATTACGTGCCAAGGCGATGTAGGCACTCTCTGTTCCAGAGCCCGCAGGAAGTCTGTCTGGCTTAGTAATAATGCCAAGGGTGCGTTCTCCGTCCGGATCCACCTTCCGGACTTTGCTCAGAATTCCCTGGTTGGCGTAGTCGTTCGTGGCAGAGACTACTGCTAGACAGATCGTACGAGATTGAGAAATATACCGGTCCGTAATCTCTTGGACGAGTTCGACATCAGCTTTGGTGACACCTTTTGTTTCATTCTGGATCAGACCAGGGAGATCGACAAGTGTGAGCTGGGGCCTGGATGGTCCTTCAATCTCAATGCTGAGAATGTCACGAGCAAAAGCGCTGGGCTGGATACCTGCCTTCCCAATTCCCATCACTTCCATAGCCCTATCCATAATCTCGGGAAGTTCGCTAAAGTCGGTAATGGAGGCTTGGAATTCCTCGATGGATTTTTTCTCCTCGCCGGACCGGGTGTCATCAGGAATGACTCGAATAGTAAGGGAATCCACGGTGGCACGACGCATGATGATTTCTGTGGCAAAGCGAGTACACAATTCGTCATTCCGAGGGAAGGGAATTTCGGTGAGAGCCTCCAGGACGGAACTCTTCCCAGCGGATTGATCGCCGCACACCACGATCTGAGGAAGTGCGAGAATACTCTCTAGCCCACACTTGCGAACTTGAGCCACTGTGTCTAGGACAAGACGCTGCTCGTCACTCTGCAGACTCTCCAGCGACATAGTGCCGATGCCATCGACAGTACGGTCCATAGTCTCTGCAGCCGCTGTCGACTCTCGTTTCGCTTGGGCGGACGATTTGGGCTTTGCTCCGTCTTTCATTTTTGCGACTCGTGTAGGTTGGAAAGGGGGCCGTATGATGGGAAGTGAAGATAGGCAGCCTACAGCTGTCTCAACCAAGTGTTGTAACGTCAAGCGTATGGGAACGACGAATTCAATACTCTTGTGATAAGGAGGATAGATTGGTCAATCGATAATCTGCTGAAGGAGTATGGAGGAGCTATCTATATGCCCACCCGGAGTTTGCTGACTACTCCTACAAAACTAACCACATCATACAAACATGTGCAATCACGGGAAAACAAGTCATCAGCTGTCTGGAAAGCAACAAACCGTAGTTCACCGGTAAGTACACGGTCACCTGGCGTGGCAAACACATGAGCGGTGAGCGACTACCCGACGAGCTGTGAGCGGCCGATCCGATAACCATCACATAACAACCGTCACCTGATCGCCACACCGTTACACTGGCTCGTTCAAGGACAGCAGATATGCAGATAAGGTTAGCTAACAAACACCACACCATAAGTGGACCTGCAGGTGAGGTCATGGAACGATATTCGTAGAACTTCAGTTTCGCAGCAGTAGCGGTAAGGCAACGATATGTATCTACAATAGGTAGTCCACGTTTCACCAACAGACTGTCAACTCCTCCGTGGGCAGGTTTGCACACATTCTCACGAGAATCTTCTTGCATGGGTGCGGACCCCTCTCTGCCTTACAAAAATACAGCAGGCTAACCAAAGATGGTAGAAATTTAATTACACCAACGCAGACACTCATTCTAATGGGATGCACGTCATAGGCTGGATGTCTAACATGTTAACTGCACGCCGGTACGATCCCGACGCAATCCCTACAGACGTAGTCGGGAGCTGCGCTGTATGGCGAAGTTGCACAATGCATCTGCGCGGCAACAGCGAGATAGGGGCGTAATCTGCCAGGGGACAGAAGAAGGGTGCGGGTGTCTGATAGCCGAAGATAACAGAAATAGTCCACTGGTTGAAATGCCTATAAGGATTGATCAATAGGAAAAATACAATTAAGCGCAACGTGCCGTAACAGCTCTACAACGCCAGAACCATTATAGAGAAGTATCGGCGCCCGCATCTAGCAGCAGCTTCACTATGAGCTTGTCGCCTCGATATCCTGCTGCCTGGAGTGCGTTGCCGTACTCTCCCCTTTACGCGTTAAAATGGACACCTGCATTAAGCAGCAACCTCACCGGTCTGCTTGTTGCCCCTGTATGTAGCCGCCTGGAGTGCGTTGCCGTACTCTCCACCTTGCGCGTTAGTGTTGACGGCTGCAGCAAGCAGCAACTTCACGATCCGCTCATTGCCCCTGTATGCAGCCGCCTGGATGGTGTTACCATAACGTCAGTCACTGCGTGGCGACGTATTGAGTCATGTGGGTCAGTCGGTAATTGAGCGGGTAGGTAGGTATCGAAGGTCGTTGATGTACGCAGCCGCTTGGGTAATCGCAAGAGGTATACCGTTAAGCACGCGCAGCAGCTCTATAGCGTTATCTTTATTTAGCGGGTCGCACAGCTTGTTGCGGAGCGGCTGCTGGCCTTCGCTCTCGTCCATCGCCAGCACCTCCTTGATCTTGTTGTAGCCCCCCGCCAGCCTGGCCGCCGCATCTTTGTTCCGCGAGGTGCTCAGCACCGCTCCGTTGCGGCTTTGTGGTAGGTACGTGGCCAGCGGTGTCTATGCGCTCGCGTCTTGTCTCGCTTCGCCGGCTCTGCCGCGACAGAAAGAAGGTCTCCGCGTCGTTAACGTTATCGACGACTATCACCCATCGTCCGTTCATCTCGTCCCGCAGCTAGTCGCTGACCAGCCGCAGCACGTTCACCTTCGGGTCGCTCCTTCCCGGCAGCTCCATCTGCGATGTCTCTGTACGCTTCCTCGAACCGAGCGTGGGTGATGGCGTGCCCCCAGAAGACGAACGTGTACGGGATCGCATCGCGGATGCTGTGGGCGTACTGTATGGCGAGCAGCGACTTGCTGTAGTCTGTTAGTATTATAGGGTGCACAGAGATGGTCCCGCGCACTTGTCGCGCACCCACGCGACGATCGCAGGCCGGTCGACGAAGTTGGGGTCCGGCGCAAACTGCACCGTCGAGAAGGGCTCGCGCGGTCAGGTGGGTTGATCTACTTACTGGTGTTAGTAGAGAGACTCTAGTGATAGCGCACCTACGCAGTGTTGGCGGGCAGCCGGGGTTGAAGTTGGTCGCCCCGCCCGCCGCGGTATGGGTCCCTTGTATCACATACTGACCATCGATCTGCGCCCGGAACGCGTGTCTTGATTTTCCCTCCACTAGTGAAGAGAATAGCTAGCTCCTTCTTGTCATACCCTTGTGCTAATGGGGTTCATGTCTACATAGAGAAAGAATCCAAGGCTTGCGAAGGCTGCGCATTGGCATTAAGCCATATATTGCCTTGCCATTCTCTAGAAATCTCCAACGAACTCACCGCCATCCTCCATAAACTTGACAAATTCATCACATTTTCCGATTGTGTCAATCTCGCACACAATATATTCGACCACGAGCTCCCTCAGCTCATCCAGACTCCCAGCATCACCCCTATCCGGTAGATCCGGGTTCGAGTACGCGTATCTCGCGAGCTCTATAATATCTCCAACGCGCTGTGTATACAACTTGAAGCCCATGAGTGTCTTATGCAGCTTGTCGAGGGTTAGCGCTTTGAGTGACGTTATCAGACGAAGAGTCGCAAAACAGTAGAGTCGTGCGTGGGCGAGGAGGACTAGCGTGAAGTTTTAGTGCACCGCACTATTTAGTTTCGGTTCAAAGTGCTGAAGAATTAAAACTTTAGTATCGCTGTCCTTCAGGAAGTTCCAGCTATTAAACTGAGTCCGTAACAGTGTTCGAGAAGGAGTCCTTGTTTCGTGTTATGTGTCAAGTTCTTCATACGCCTCTGCAGAAGATTCTGGCTCAGGAGCAGGCTCCGGTGCAGCAGGAGGCTCAGCCCAGTCCCAGTTCCGAGAAGCCACTCGCCCCTTCTTGCCCTTTTTCTTCTTAGATGTGGCATCAAAGACTCCCCCCCATTCATTGTCATCCCTGTCCTGTTAATTCATAAAAGGTGTAGAGCTCGATTCCAGCGGCACTTCTTCCCACGGAGGTACCGTGTAGTCCCCGCGGTAAGCATATTCGCAAAACCAGATAAAATCGTCGACCTGAACATCTTCGAGTCTCGCGCATCGCTTTTCGGATTCCTCCATTCCACCATTAATGAGCGCATCTAGTTGTTCACTAGTAGCGGCAATCGCAGCTGCATGCACCACGATAGGCTTTCCCTCATTACCAACAAAGAAGGTAAATTGAGGTGATTGGATGAAGCTGCTAGACTTTAGCTCAACCGAGTTAATCCTTAGAATAATTAGAACCTACTCCTTAAAGGTTGGCGCCATTTGTGCTTGTCAGCTTTTAGGTGGCTCTTAAAGGGTTAAGAGCTTGAAAGTGAGTTCTTATTCTATGTCAACTCGCCATGTGAAAGTCTCAGGAGACAGACGGCCAGATGCGGGGTTATGCATCGAACACCTACGTGCTACACAGTGACTGGCTGTCGAAAACCGATTATGTAACACAGCATTAACGTACCCGGCAAGCGAGTCGCCCAGGCAAGGGAATTGCCCACCCCACCAATTTTCGCGCCTTTGTAGCGACCTATCTTAACGTAGGTGACTGACGTTGCGCACTAGAGTCGACACACTCTTGCACTATCTCTTTCTCCGAGACTCCTCGCCCACCCCGTTCTACATGTACAGATAACAATACACGTGCGATCTCCACACAGCGCCTTGAGGAAGCATGAACAAGACATGCTGAGAAGGAGGATAAATTGGCTGATACTATACTAGCAGCCTCAATTTATGCAGCGCGCAATGAGACGGTACCGTGGACTTCATGCGCATGTCGCTGCCAGTGCATCTTGTGCTCAATGTCGATCTGGCAGAGGCCGCACCTAAGGACATCTCCGTCCCGTACATTTGCTAGGTGTCTTCTCATAAAATGTTTGCTAAGATCGCCTGGGGTATGAAACGAGTGTGTGCGCTCAGCCGTCGGCAATTTCTCGTTGCCTAGGCATACGAAACATATCCTCGGCCTCTTCTCCTTGTATACCGACACCTTGGCTGCTTCTAACTCTTTATCGACCTTGCGCTGTAACTCCTCTTCCCTAGTGACCAGTGGTACGACATGACCCTTCGATTGCTTCAGTCGAGAAAGGTGTATTCCACCCTCTTCAATTCCGCAGTAATCCATGACGGCACGGATGGCCCTGTTGCGCCGGTTAACTTCCTCTTCTAGGGATGTTCCTGGTTGGGTCAGGACGGCGTCAACCAATGCTTTCTGGGCCGGGAGCATAGCGCCACAAGACATCGCCGCTGCCGCAACGTCTTTGGCTTCGATGCCAGCAAGCTGTTGCTCAACATCGCGCACGGGTTGCTCATACTCCCAGCGCTCTTTAATCTCCTGGAGAAGAGCATGCCGCAATCGCTGCCTTGTCTGGTTAATCTTGCGATTAAGCGCTTGGTAGCGCGAATGTCTTGTTCCAAGGCTACGTTTGAGTTGCTCCCGCTGCGCCAGCAGCGAGCGAACGATAGGATCATCGTTTACCGATGCCGATTGCTCCGGTGTGAGGCTTCTTGGCCTTCGAGCATCGATCGATCGACTCATTGTGCAAGCTGCTCGCATCAACGCGTCCTGGGGCTGTATGCCTTGCACGACCGCCTGCGTATCTACCGTGACACGTCGCGACAGGTAGTGCTTTAAGAACGTCCGTATGTTGGCATGTCCTATTATTAGGTTTTGCATGGCCTCGCTAACGTTGCCTATATATACGTTAGTTCTTAATCTGCTAGGACTGGTAGCTGAGGCTGATGTTATTATTCTCGTTAAATGCCTTGCCTCCAGCGTAGCGTAGTGAATAGGGTCGGGTGATCTGTGCAAACCTTGTGATTTCCCTAAGGGATTTAATCCAAGGCCGTAACGTAGAGTCTGGGAGAGGTTTATCCTTAGAGATGACCCAGCCTTCTGGAGTCCTCTCCGCCATGCGGAAGACGGGAATGTCATCTAGTTTTCGATTAAGACGCAATGGGAGCTCATTGCGCTCTGGCGGGATAGAGAGCCTGCTTAGCTCTTCTGGAGATGTCAGATTATACGCAGCAAACGCCCCGTCGTGGAAGAGCATCCCGAGTAGGAATACGTGGGGGCTGAAGGTAAGGGTCTCGTCATAGATAACTTCAGGAATAGGGAAAGTGTTCCTAACTAAATTATTAGTATCTCTAAAAGACAAATAGATCTTAGAAGAAAAAAAAACTTGCATATCTTTAATCCCAAGAAACTCCTTTGTGAATTCAAAGGTTAGCTCGAGTAACACCCGATGAGGCCCACCCTCTGGATCCCGGAGTAGCGTAACCTGGACATGC
The DNA here is from genome assembly GCA_010015655.1 of Bimuria novae-zelandiae CBS 107.79. Taxonomy (NCBI): domain Eukaryota; kingdom Fungi; phylum Ascomycota; class Dothideomycetes; order Pleosporales; family Didymosphaeriaceae; genus Bimuria; species Bimuria novae-zelandiae. The sequence goes on from ML976693.1 coordinate 83,263, forward strand.
CGATAGCAGAGGCTAAGAAGCGCTTTTGGCCGATTTGCCGTAAAACCGCCGAGTTGTAGGTAGACTTGGGTTTGTATCCGATAGCGTCCGTGGGAATATCGCTTTTCAGTTGTTACAAGGTTCGTCTCTAGGACTCGAGTGAGGTCCTCCACGTACATACAGGCCTTGTCTCGGCCTATCTTCTTTAAGCCATGCTTTTTGGCTAGCTTTCGTAACACCTGCGATGCAGCTTAGACGTGTTATAGGGTGAAGAAGGTATGGAACAAGAGGCAGGACAGACCTTATGCATGCTCCGGTTCATCTTCCCGTCTAGCTTAAGACTTGTTGCTCTCTCGTATACGAGGCGGTACACCTTCCAGTACGTCCCAAGGGAGCTGGCGAACTTGATACCCTGGCGTTTCCGACCTCCCTTTCCTTGACGCTGATCGAGTAGCTAGTTGAAGAAGGTGTATAGGGTGCGGACGGACACGGTCGCATGGGAGCGGAGGTCTGTTCTTCCTAGGTAGGTCCAGCATCTATCTCGTGTTAGCATCGCATTTCTTAGTCCAAAGAGTAGGAGCGTGTGACTTACTGGTTCCATTGGTCTTCGATACGATCTAGTAGATGGGTACTGCTCTCCTTATAGTCCTCCTTGGTGTACTCTCTTTCGTCAAACGTTTCCAGCATGCTGGTGTAGTGCTCAGGCGGATGATTCTTATCAGCAAAGAGCCATGCTTGGTCCTCTACCTCTTCGCCTTGCTTGCCATCCTCGTTACTGCACGTTTCGTTGTCTGTGAGGTCCGTGTCTGACGTGACACTGCCGTCGGCATTAGACTCGGTATATTCGCTCCCGTCTGAGGAATCGTCGCTGGGTAGACGACGTCGCATGTTGCGTCGGTGCGGGGGGTGCATGGGCGTATCGGATGATAGGTATCGGATGATAGGTAGGGCGGCTATTTGAGTATATGAGCGAGAGAAGAGGCGGTCCTTGCTCGTGGTTCTGTGAAGGGCGAGGAAACCGCTTTAAGTACGCCGCCAATAGGGCGGCCTCGGCTTGGGTCAGCATGCTGCTGGTGACAAGAATAGCGAGTGGTGTCGAGAGCTGCGCCCTACCCTCGCGTTCCTGGCAGCAGGGGGGGAGAGCCCGGACGAGAGTGCCATGGCGATGGCGATGAGGTATCCGTGCGAGGGAAAGGAGAGCGCGTGGTGTTTTGAAACGCAGGATGTAATGTGATCTGGGCGCTGTTGGATTGTGAATGCGTGCCGAGAGCTCTGCTGCTGAACATCCTCGAAATTGGGGGTCGTAGCGCGACCACGCTAGCTGAAGTGGGTAATCCGGAGAGCACGTGCGCCCGAGGTGTTCGGCGCATGAGTAGGGAGGTTTAGTGGCAAGTCAGCGTCAGAAAACGGCAGCACGGGCACCCGAAATCGGCAGCCAAAATGCCGTTGGATTGTTTAAGGTAGTTATTAAATATTCTGTTTAGCGATAGCTTTCTAGTTAGTAATTCTAAAGTATTATTTAACTTTAGTATAAAAAGTATCGTAATCTTTCATAATCTTATCTATAGTATCGCCTTCTATATTAGCTCTAGCTAGATATTAATTAATGTAAGGATAAATCTACTTAAATATATCTCCCTATATATAGGTAGAAGTAAATATAGTCTTATTACTGTCTTTTTATTCTTTTTTTATTCCGTAAAAGTATAGATTAAGTTGCAAAATCTATAGTTCTATATAATTATATTTATTATAAAAAAATTAGGCTTCCTGTCCGTACGCAGGGGCGATACGGCGAAGGGTATTCTATAAGGCCCAACAAGTGATTACGTGGTTGTCTTATGTAATGTCCGTGCGTAGCTCGCTTCCTAAAATATTGCCACCTTCGTTCGTACAATAGAGAAATAGAGTAATTACATAAATTAGTTATCCTCTTTATTACTCCGTACGCTGTGCACACTGTATAAACCTTATACCTTATTATACTCTACTTACCCTATGTATAGCTAGCTATAAGAGCCCTATTAACACTAATTAGTAATTAACTAGTAAGGTTAACCGCAAATTAGCAAGAAGAAAGATAAAAGTTAATTTAAGTAAATAGGTTCTTTTATTTTATTACCTATCTTAACTAATAGAGGTCGATTTCTTAATTGCATAGAGAAGACTTAGTACTACTTGCAGAACTAGCATAAGGGAGCAGATAGTGCTATAGTAAGGACACTATATAAAAAGAGAGAAAGACCGTACGACAAGCACTACCTAATAATAAGGCTATATAAATAAGTAACTAGCTACAACCCTCTATACAAAACTAATTAATTAATTAAATAATATAAACCTATAATATTACGCTATTAGTTACTAGACTTTTTACCCTAAGTAGTAGTTATCCTATATAATATAAAAAGCTAGGATAATATTTATATATATAAATAATACGCAAAGGATATAAGGATATTAATAGTAACACTAATAAGGAATACTAACCTAGAATTCTAAGAGGATAGAATTAATATAATATTATTTACGTATAGGTAATAGTTATCGTACGCAGAATACGTTATTACTAGTTTTTATATAATAATTATAACTAAAGCGTAACTCCTTTTGGTATATTAAGAAGACTTTAATAGATAGATATAAATATACTTTAATAAGCTTAACCGTGCGTTTAAGCGGGAATTACTATAAGTACTAATAAATAAAAACGTTACGCCTTTATCTAATAGTAGCGTAATAATAGCTATAAAGCTATATAATGCACTGCAAGGGAAAGCTATTACACCTAAAAAGATCTATACGTAACCTCTATCGTAATATAAGGCTCTATACAGAAGTAGACTAAACGTAATACTACTAATTACTTTAAAAGTACTAGAATTCCCTGCTCTAGCACCTTAACTAGCGCTATAATAGTTACTATATAAATAACCTATACTATTTTATCCAGCGCCTGCCCTATATCCCTAATTATACGTACCACCGCCTACTATAGCGTACGCGCCACTATAAGTACCCCTAGTCTAATACCTATAACGTTATAGCCTGTACGAACTACCACCTACTAGGAAATTTATTAATAAAAGACTTTTAGTAGATAAGATTATATAATTTTACAAGACATAAAAGAAGGATAATAACTATACTAGTTAACTATATAATATTCTTATAGATAAGACTAGAATCTTTATAGATCTCTGCCGACGATTGGATATCTAGGAAACCCAGTACGTAGACATTTTTCCAGACATCTTAGCAGGCTGTGCGAACATGTACTACCTGCATAATATAGGACCAGGACATATCTAGAAGTATCTATACGAAGCTCTAAGCAACCATTTTAATATAAACGTAAATTATAGTTAATACTAAACTAACTAGATAATAATAACCTTCGCACGATACTAATAAGAGAATCTTAATAAAAATTTACACGAAGTTCTAAAAATAATAATTAACAAGCTTACGCTTGCTTAAAGAGTAATTACACGAACTAGTTGCCCTCCCTATTACTCTATACGCTGTGCATACTGTATAAACCTTATACCTTGCCGCACCATGCTTATCCCATGTACAGCTAGCTGTCAGAGTCCTATTACTCGCCCCACACGCCAACCGGAGGTTGGCCCTGCGCAGCCCAACGTAACTTCGTAGCCTAACGTAACTTTGTATAGAGAATTGAAATTAATCCAGTCTTTTGACAGCGTAGACTTCAATTATATAGGCTAATATACAGTGGAGTTGGTGTAGCAAGTAGGGCAGGATCTACAGTTATCTCTCTAAGAGATAGGACCTATTAGGGCTAATTTTATAGGCTCTACAAGTAGGCGTCTTTATACGTTTTTACAGCCTTTCGAGCAACCTTTTAAGCCTTAAGCTCTATATATTAATTAATTACTTATTACGCTACTTTAATAGTTACTACGCTACCTTTTTATACTAGCCTTTTATCTTTAATCTGCCTTTTTTAGCGTTATTAAGCTGCTACGGTAATATCTATAAGGTCGCGCTAGGCTAGCGCGAGACTATTAATTAGTAATTACGAGCTTTCTAGGAATTTTATAAGCCTCCTGCTTAATATATTGCTTCTCTCTAGGGCGCGCGACATTTTTTAATGCTGCCGCTAATATACTGTAGGTGTATTAGCGATAGGGCTCGAATTAATAGCGGATAGAACTAATGGGGATAGCGTCTAGATAGGTGCTGGCAGCTTTATATAAATAAGCTCTAAATTAAATAAAAAGATCTTAGCTTTCTCTTAGGCGCTTAGGATTATGCTGCGCTTAAATATATTTATCCTAATCCTATAGATTGCATGTAGAAATTCGACTTTGTTAAAGTCTATGCAGCCAGTTCGGGTGGCCATCTCTATAGCCTTTTTATAATTCTACTTTAATAGCTGAAAACAGACGACGTCTAGAGGCTGTAGATAATGTAATAAATATAGTAATAGTAAGAAGGGGAGTATCTTATAATTATCGTAGAACTATATAAACTCGATAGTAAGGTAGCTACTAAATCTATTAAATATAAGTAATTACTATACGCCTTTCTAGCGCGCGCGCGTTTGTATTTTAAAAAACTTTAGCTACTCTATTAAGATAGAGTTATTAGCGTATCCTAATGTTAATATAGCAATTATATAGCTATTAGGCAGCGCCGTATTTGTATACTAGTAATAAAGGTAATTAACGGCCTGTATAATAAGCATAGGTTCGAGCACCTCTCTATTGCTAAAGATTAATTTAATACTTATAATATAATCGCGTGACGTCTCTGACGCAGAGATATAGGGATAATTAAACTCTATAGTAATAATCTATTAATTACCACTAACGCCTATGCGGAAGCCAGTTTCGTCTATATTATAGGTGTCTAATAGGGTGACGCCGTAGGTGTATATTACCTTTTTAAGCTTAATAAAATAATGGCTATAAGCTTCAAACGTCGCTATTACTATACAATTAATATGCTACGACTTCTGCTTTATACGGCGATAGTTTAGATTTCTTAATAGCTATCGCGATAGCTAGTCCTTGCTAAGTAAGGGAACTCTGCTATTAGGATGCGCGCGATTAAGGATATATTAAGTAGCACCTTTTAACTATGGCATAAGGCATAGCATGCTAATAGTGTCGCAGTAATATATATATAACTTTAGCGCTTCATCCTGGGTCTCTAAGAGTCGTAGATTCGTGCCACTATAGTCATGGCGGCTGATCCAGCCTTCAGCGCGCGCTCAAAGTCGCGAAACAGGCACGCTCCATTCGCGTGCTGCAGCTGCAAAATTGGGTATTTCTAAGCTAGAAAAACTAGAGAGATAATTAGAGATACGCTGCTTAATTTTATAGCTCTTACTATAATATTTAGGCATAGTTATAGGTTATTTATTAAGAAAATAGAAAAATCCGCGACGAAAAGTTACGTTGGGCTGCGAAGTTACGTTGGGCTGCGCAGGGCCAACCTCCGGTTGGCGTGTGGGGCGAGTAACATGTTTTATAAGCGAGCGGCCTATACAAGCGAGCGGCCCACCCCACCAACTTTTTGCAGCACATAAACTTCTACCTACTATAGCGCCCCTAATTCAGGCCTAACTAGCCTCTACTAAGGCTAATATACACCTTGCAATCTTAGCTATTAATTAAAACCAAATTTAGTCTATAAAAGGTGTAGTATATATATTTACTGTCCCTTAAATAACGCTCTAATACTAACGCGCTAGAATTACTACGCGACGCGATTACTAGCCTAAATTAAAAAAGCTTACTAAGATAAAAGAGGAGGTGATTATTAGGCATATACTTGACCTAGATTCGCAAGGATTTCCGCCCACGCTAAGTGCTATGCAAGATATAGCGGATAAGCTACTTGCTAAGCGAGGCGCTAGATAGGTTAGCAAGTAGTGGTTACGCAACTTTATTAAGCAAATAGATTATTTTACTACATAATTTAATTAACTATATAATTGGCAGAGAGCTCTGTGTAAGAATTTAGATACTATTAGAGCTTGGTTCGAGCTTGTAGCGCGCATAAAGGCTACCTATAGTATCTATAATAAGGATACCTATAACTTCGACGAGACTAGTTTTATAATAGGCAAGATATTATCTTAGCTTGTTATTATAGGCTTAGAGAGACGCGGCAGGCTAAAGGCTATCTAGCTAGGTAATTATAGGTAAACTATAGTAATCTATAGAATTAGCGCTGCTGGCTAGGCGATCCCGCCCTTTATTATCTTCGCTAGCTAGTATTACCTCTTTACCTAGTACTAGAATAATAATATACCGCGCGACTGGGCTTTCGCTATTAGTAATAATAGCTAGACTACTAATAAGCTTAGAGTAGAGTAGCTAAGGCACTTTATTAAATATATAGTAAAATATAGGGTAGGCGCGCGCTAGCTACTTATACTTAATAGCTATAAGAGCTATAGCTCGCTTAAATTTTAAGAGCTCTATAAGGAGAATAATATTTATACTCTTTATATACTACCACATTTATCGCACCTTCTATAGCTACTTAACGTTAACTACTTTTCGCCGTTAAAGCGCGCGTATAGCCGCTAAATCAAGAGCCTAATACGCAACTATATTAACTATATTATAAAGCTAGAGTTTCTACTAGCCTTCTGCGTAGCCTATAAGTAGTTAATTATAAAGGAAAATATCTGCGCAAGCTTTCGAGGCGCTAGCCTAGTCCTATATAACCTAGAGGCGGTAATATTAAAGCTTAATATTAAGCTTTGTACGCCGACGCCGCCTCTACTAAAAGTTACTTTTTAAGAAGCTAAAACACCAAGCAACGCGCGCAAGCTAAAGGCTTAATTAATATTAATTTATAATAGAATTTAAAGGTATAAGAGCTTATTACCTACTTCTATTATTATAGCGCTTAATTAGCTTAAAAAAGGCGCTAAGGTAATAGCTTACAAAAGTACGCTTATGCGCGATTAGATCGCGAGGCTTAAGAAGGCTAATAAGGCCGCTATAACGCGTAAATAGCGCAAAAAGAAGCGGATCTAGAGGCAGGGTACCTTAACAAAGGCAGAAGTAGAGAAGATTATCGCTTAAAAGGATGTTAAGCAGCAGATAGAGGTAGAAATACGTCAAGATAAGGCGCGATTAGGTGCTAATTGGCAGGCTTTAACACGCTACAGCCGCTGCAAGAAGACTGGCTATAACATGCGAACATGCAAGAACGATATTATAGATACTATTTAATCTAGTATAGCAATTATATACTATTATCTTATTATGTTGTTAAGATAGATTGCTATAAAGGTATAAAAAGTTGGTGGGGTGGGCCGCTCGCTTATATGGGCCGCTCGCTTATAAAACACGTTAACACTTCCTACAAAAGCTCCTTATTTTTTCTTTAACTACTATAATACTTCTTTCTTTATAAGTATCTATTTAAGTATTTATTATATTAGTAAAAAAGGTATCGTTAACGCTTATATTAAGGGTATTTAAGATATTAAGCCCTTTACAATAGCTAGTCTTAAAAGAGACTAGAGTTAGTTCTCTAATAAAAGTATTAATATTATAGGTAAGGGATATTAATAGCTCGCACGTATTAATAGGATATTAATATGAAAGGTATATATAGTATAATTAAATTAATAAGAGCCTAAGTTAAATCTAAATAATAGATTAATAAATAGGTTAAACATAATAATAGAAGTCTATTATCACGTTCCTATATACATGACCCGCTCCATGAATCCTAATTGTCCCAAGAGTCCCAAATGCCAAGATACTTCTGGGACACCTAATATTTTTAGGACGCGTGACTAGCCACGTGACTTGTGGCTGAGTCAGGAATCTTGGCTAGGCGCACGGCTAAGTGTCCATGCCCCCCACCCGCGTTATGTTAGATCTCAACAGATCTTAACACCTATCTTAAGCAAATAGAAGGGTGTTAAAGAGGAGTTAGTTAATAGTATTAATAAAATAAGTAATAGTAAGGTTAATAATAAATTTTTTAGCGTTAGAGGCTAATATGCTAGGAGACTAATAGCTATAAAATAGATGCGCCTCGCGCTTGTTTATATAGATGGACGTTGCGGGCATTCCGAGTACCCGGAAGAAAAAGTGTCCCGTTACACCGGGCGTCCCGGCACGCAGGGACGAACGTTAGAGCTTTTGTGCGAGGTTTGCTCCCCGCCTGGATTGTTATCAATGTATATCCGACATTCTGCTTGGAGATCTGAAAAATAAAGCTCGATACGCTGCGATTTGGATAGTGGAAACTTGTTAAGATCCCAAAGAGGTAGCTATTCTCTAAGGGGCTAAGGTTGGTTCTCGGGCAGGAGTACTAGTAGGACGGGAAAGGGTTGTAGTAATAGCTTGCGCCTGTCACTAAGGGCGTTAGTATTAAAGGTGTGTATAGCATAATTAAATTAACAAGGTTACTTATTTAGATCTAAACAATAGATTAATAAACAGGTTAAACATAAATGCCTTAAGGGTATTCGTGTAGGTTTATATATAAGAGGGGTAAACCTTACCGTCTATCTCTCTTTCTACCGTCCCTAGATTCCGATAGATGGTCGCGCCGTCCGTGGATGGTGCACCTTCCACAATCTTGGCAGGATAGTATGTCTTGGCTGGATGGTACATCACGTGACCTCGGTTACGCGACCCTGCCAAGTGTCACTTCCACTAAGGCCCGTTAGTCCTCCGCGTTCCATACATGTTCAGATCCTAACAGATAGATACTACCTTATATAAATTAAAAAAGGTAATAAATAGAAGACAATATTTAGAACACGCTATAGATTATTTAAATATATAATTATATTTTTAGACTTACTAATGCACTAGTAATATTTCAGGCACTAGTAAATTATATCTTACGTAATTATCTAGATATATTTATTATTATATACATAAACGATATCCTTGGCTTCTCTGAAAACGAATTAGATCACGAACCATATGTATAGACAGTATTAAAGGCACAAGACGAAGCACACCTATAAATTAAACTCAAGAAGTGCAAATTTAATATATAAAGACTAGAATTTCTCGCATATATTATTAGTATAGACAGAATTAAAATAGCACTAAAGAAAATTAAATATATTACTAACTAGCTAATACTAAAAATCACGAAATAATATCTAAGAATTTTTAAGATTCTATAGATTTCATTAATAATTTATTAGGGACTATGCGAAAATCACGATACTGTTAAGATCCCAAAGGGGTAGCTGGTCCCTAAGGGGCTAAGGTTGGTTCTCGGGCAGGAATACTGTAGTAGGACGGGAGAGGGTCGTAGTGATAGCTTGCGCTTGTCACTGGGGCGTTGGTATCGAAGGTGGGTATAGCATAATCAAATCAACAAGGTTGCTTATTCAGATCCAAACGATAGATTGATAAACAGGTTAAACACGATGATAGAAGACTATCCTCGTGTCCCTATATACATGACTCGTCCCACGAATCCCAGGTGTCCCAAGAATCCCAAAGTCCCATATGCCAAGATACTTCTGGGACGCCCGATACTTCTGGGACGCGTGACATGGTCACGTGATCTGTGGCTGAGTCAGGAACCTTGGCTGGTCGCACGGATAAGTGGCCATGCCCCGCCTCGCGTCATGTTGGGTCTCAACGGATCCTAACAGATACCTTTAATAAACCTTATAAAGAAGGATGTACTATTTATATAAATAATAGAGTGTAGAATATTATTCTAACTCTTAAAAATAGTATGTATTATGCCACTAGCACTTATCCACTTTCGAGATGGAAAACCACCATAGTTTAAAACAAACGCAAGTGACCTCGCAATAGGCGCATGCGCAAAGTAAGAAAAGAACGGTAAATAGTATCTAATCGCATACTACTTACGAAGTTTAACGACGCAGAAACACGGTACGATGTACACGATAAGGAACTCTACGCTATCGTAAAAGTATTAAAGCACTAGAGGATTTACACCTATTACTACTTAACGCTAAAGATTTATATAAATTATAAAAATTTACTATAATTTATAACTATAAAAGAACTTACACTACGATAATAGTAATAGTTACAAACTACTAGATAATATAAGTTTAAAGTTATCTATATAGTAGGAAAAAAACAGGTAAGTAGACGCGCTTAGCTAATAAAATAATTTTATAAGAGAAAAAGTAAAAACCTACTCTATAATACTATAAAAAATAAAGACAGATCTCTTAAACCTATAGCGAAACTTAATTAACTCCTTATTACAACACAAGAAGTACTAATTTAAAATTAGTAATAGGCAACCTAGTAGTTTCTCCGCGTAAATTATAAGATTGTGAAAATAGGCCTGACTAGACGTGGGCTATTAGAAGCTCTTGGTATATAGTAGCGTACTAAGATGTGTGCGTGCCGCATTATGGCTAAGAACTGTGGCTCTAAGTACCTCGCCTTAGGCAGCTCTTCTTTTAGCACTTGCTATAAATAGCCACGCTCTAGGCCCACTTTAATAGTTTTTCCTTACATAGTAGACTACTAAGTTTAAAATATAATTTACTACTAACGGGCGCTTAGCTTAGGGTTATACTATTATTTAGTAATATAACTAACTATTTATTAAATAATTATAGTATAATACGCTATAGTGCGTAATACTAGTCCTTACTTTATATCTATATAACTTATATCCTTAACTTAAGTATTATAAAATAATATAATATAATATATGTTATTCTTCTCTAATTACTCGCACCCTATTTACGTATGCACTGGTTTAACACGAGTTCTTAATATAAGCAGAGTCGTAGTGCAGATTAGGAGGCGGGGCAGTGCAGGTCGCTTGATGTGGCCAGCGTGCGCTCAGCCTGGTCGCATACACTGCCTCGAAAGGCTATCTTCATAACAGACCAGTACAAGCATCCTCTGCCTGCTTCGATTCGTCGCGACCATGTTGTTCTGCTCCTAACACCACAAAGGTCGTTCACGATTCGCCTTCCATCAATCGAGCCCGAATTGCACACGCGATGCGGCTTCTCCACTTTGACGCGCTAGGAAGGCTGGTCTTGACAGACTTCCGCGGCAAGACGGTCCCACCCTACGCCATTCTTTCGCACAGATGGAGCGACTCCGAGATCCTCCTTGAAGATATAGCAAGCGGTGCCTACAAGGACAGGCAAGAAGGCTATCGAAAGCTTGAGTTCTGCGCTAAGCAGGCGTTCCAGGATAAGTTGCAGTTCTTCTGGATCGACACATGCTGCATCGACCGATGGGACCTTCGTGAGCGCTCAAAGGCGATCAACTCGATGTTCCAGTGGTACAAGAATGCGACGCGATGCTACGTCTTCTTGTCAGATGTCTCACTGTCCGCTGCGACGGAGTCATCCCAGCGTAGCGACTGGGAGGCGGCTTTCCGTGCAAGCGCATGGTTCACTCGAGGGTGGACACTCCAAGAGCTGATCGCGCCCGTGTCAGTCGAGTTTTTTACATACGAAGGCCAGCGTTTAGGCGACAAGGTATCGCTCGACGAGCTTCTACACGGGATTACTAGTATCCCACTTGAGGCACTGCGGAACTGTCCTCTGGACCATTTCACTATATCCGAACGAGAGCGATGGGCCGAAAACCGCAAAACAACCGAAGAAGAAGACATCGTATACTGCCTGCTTGGAGTCCTTGGCATCTCTATGCCCACTGCGTATGGCGAAGGAAAAGAGAGTGCACGAAGTAGACTGCAGGCAGAAGTAGAGGCAGCTAATAACGTACCGTCGATCATTCCGTTCTCACGAAACCCTCGCTTCGTCGGTCGAGAGTTACAGCTCGCCGAACTAGAGTTGAAGCTCTTCAGCAACGAGCAGACAACTACTACACTAGTCATAGTTGGGCCGGGCGGAACTGGCAAGTCGCAGCTCGCGCTCGAGGTTGCACACAGAACAAGGCAGAACAACAAAAACTGCTCAGTATTTTGGATGGACGCGAGCGACGAAGACAGTCTCTACCAGTCGTATGCAAGAGTTGCGCAGAAGCTCAGCATTCCTGGGTGGGATGATGATCAGGCCGATATAAAGCAGCTTATAAAACGCTGTGTAGTAGAGATTAGTGCGCGACAGTGTTTATTGATCTTCGACAACGCAGAGGACACTATTCTACGATCTGGCAGCTTGCCCACAACAGAAGCGGCAGATTTGGCGGACTGTCTGCCGCAGTCTGACCTATGCTCTGCCATCTTCACAACAACAGATTACGGCACAGCTGAGGCGCTTGCTTCACAGGGCGTTATAGCGCTGCAAGAGCTGACACTGGACACGGCGCTAAAGATGCTGCAAACCCGCCTGGCAGCGCCGCTTTCGAACACTGAGCAGCAGGAAGCCAAGCACTTGCTAGGGGAGCTATTATACCTACCTCTGGCGGTTGCGCAAGCAGCAGCGTGTATAAATGCTAGCGGCATGACGGTGCAGAATTACCGAGCACAGCTAGACGAGCACAAAGAAGCCGCTATCGAGCATCGCAGCAACTCGTCTGCAGAAAAACTACGGAGCGCTGGCATAACAGATCCTGTAGCTGCCACACTGTTTCTTTCTATACACCAGATCGTTCGTGAAAATGCGCCCGCTGCAGACCATCTTTTTCTTGCTGCATGCGTAAACCGGAAAGACATCTCGATCGATCTTCTAGAGGCAGCCTCGCCGCAGGCACGGGAAGATGCTATCAAAGTACTTGACAGGTACGCGCTCGTCACCAGGCGACCTGCTAAATCAGCACTTGATGTTCATCAACTAGTGCATCAAGCTCTCCGCAAACGGCTGCAAGCGCAGGGACAGTTCCAACAGTGGACCCAACGCACTATAACACAGTTACTCCAGGTTTTCCCAAGCGACGAACATAATAATAGAAGCAAGTGGAGACGGCTGCTTCCGCATGCCCAGTATGCTCTGTCGCATAGTCTGACGGATGATGATGACGAAGAGAGATTGGATCTTTCTTGGAAATGTGCCATGACTTTGTATAGTGACGGACGGTATGAGGAGGCCGAAGAGCTGTTTGTGCAAGTGATGGAGACGAGAAAGAGGGTGCTCGGGGAGGAGCATCCTTCCACGCTGACCAGCATGGCCAACCTG
>ML976693.1:97368-258976 GCA_010015655.1 Bimuria novae-zelandiae CBS 107.79
CCAACCTGGCGTCGACGTACAGGAATCAAGGCCGGTGGAAGGAGGCCGAAGAGCTGCAAGCAAAAGAGCTAGAAATATGTTCGAGGGTGCTTGGGAAGGAGCATCCTGACACGCTGACCAGCATGGCCAACCTGGCGTCGACGTACAGGAGTCAAGGCCGGTGGAAGGAGGCCGAAGAGCTGTTTGTGCAAGTGATAGAGACGAGTTTGAGGGTGCTCGGGGAGGAGCATCCTGACACGCTGACCAGCATGAACAATCTTGCCTTCACGCAGCAGTGCCAAGCTCGTTACACGGAGACTCTTGCACTGATGGAAAGATGCTTCCGTCTGCGCCAGCAGGTCCTTAGGGAGCAACACCCTAAGACATAATCGTCGCTTAACACGCTATGTAACTAGCGAGCTTAGTGTAGTTACGAAAGTCTATAACTTAACCTTTACTTATAAGGCTAATTTCTAAGCAAGATGCTAAATTACCTAACGTTAAGTTATAAATAACTTTTAAAGGCATGTAGTAATGTAGCGGTGAATCTAACTCAAATCCTGATATTTCGTGGTGAGCTTTGATCCATTCCACACAGCATTTCTACGCAAAATGACAACGGACCTGTACTGGAAGCGAGAGCATGTCTGGAAGAATAGCTGCGTGCAAGTCGGGAATAAGAGATGCCTGAGGCGAGATGCCTGAGGCGAGATGCTCAAGCCGGGATTCTCAGCCACAGCGTGGTGCGCGGCACGCTGACATCTCAGCACGCTACTGCAAGCTGCTGCATGCCAAGAGCCGCTAGCAGCGCACGTCCGGTCAGACCGTTTTGACGATCTTGTCGCTAGCACGGAGAAACTGCCAGGATGCGCACTCCTCACCTTAAGCTAATCTTTTAAGGCTATAGTCTTAAACTTTACTATCTTAGTTTTATTTTTAACTTATTAAGTTCTTTACTAATATTTATTATTGCTAAGGGACAGCAGCTTAATAAAGAAAAGTTAGTTAATGGACGTAATAAAATAAGTAATAGTATAATTAATAACGCGTTTTTTAGTATTAGAGGCTAATATACTATAAGAGCGTAAGCTATAAAACAGATTTATACTACGCATGTCTATATCTAAGCGTTCTAAGAAGAATCTAAGCGGTTAAAAGTATAATAGACTATGCCTAGTTGTTGTCTCGGATCCTTAACCCTTAGTTATACGAACCCTAAATATATAAGTTTATTGCCTAAAGCTTAACTTTACACTCTTTATTAAATTTATAAATATTCTTTTAGCACTTTTAGCTTCTTAAGTGCTTAATCCTTTATATTAAATTTAATTACTTCTATCCGTCGCGGAACGAGTAGATTTTAAATATAATTATAAATTAAAGCTATAAAGTAGCATATAAAATTAAAGGATTTATATAAATAAATACTATAAAGTCAACGCCAAGACCTATAAGGAAATAGAACCATATTTAGCAAGTAATTAAAAAGGTATCTAAATAAATACTTAATGCTAGTAAGACTATCTTTACTAAATAAAAAAGTTATAAAAATAAGAATAAGATCTTTTATTACAGGTCTACGTTTTAGCGCAAATAATTATGCGTAGCAAGCTATTAACTTGTAAAGAAGTAATAGTTAGGGAAATAAAAAGATAGCCTTCTTATTTATAACTAAACTCTAAGTATTAAGAGTTAATAAGAATAAAATATAATAATTCTTAAGCAAGATTAAAGTACTTATTAACCTCTAAGACACCCTTTAGACTTTACTATAAAGAGTAAAAGGACTAACTAAAGAAATAGTAAAAAAGCGCTAAAAATCCTTAATAATATAATAATACTCCTAAGAGACAGGAGGTACGAATTAGCTATTAAAAGTAAACTAATAAATAGAGCTACTAGAGAGATTAATAGTAGAGCTTATTTTAAACAAAAGAAAAAGCCGCTATTCTAAGATTCTTAATTTAGCTTACTTTAATAGTAAATAATAATATTACTACTACTTTAAAATAGTAATATAATATAAGCTCCTAGAAGAGAGGGACTGTTTTAGAAATATACTTAAATATATTATTAGTTAATAAATGGGACGTATAGCGACGATAGGAATTACGTACCTAGACTACTACCTAGAATATACTAAAGCTGACGTCTAGAAGTTACTAGACTATAACTTTTATAACTACCTAGTAGAAGAAATCGCGCGTAACTACTTACTTATAATATAATAAGGGAACTAGAAGCTTCGTAATTTTAATTTTAACTTTAATAACTACGCTATAAAAGCTAAGGAGCATAATTAAAAAAAATTAAAAAAATTTATACTTTTAAAGTCTTTATAATAACTTACAGGACTAAATAGTTATAGTAGATATAAATAATAATTAGGACCTATAAGGAGTCTAAAAAAAAGTTAATAAGGTTAAAAAAACCTTCTTTTAAAATAAATTATAGCTACTAAAGTTTTTTACTAAAAGCGAGGTGCTAGACGAGATAGATTAGAAACCTACTTAAGCTAACCCTAAAAGGATATCTAGCTAACAAAGCTAAGATAGAAGACACTAAGCGACGGATATTGCTATAAGACATAGGTCTAGTAACACATAGAAATAAGCTATGTAAGTGTCGCGCGAGGTAATAAAAACTTATAAAAAGAAGAGTTCCTATTTTTATTATAAAGATATAGGATACTACGTAAAGTAGTGTAAAATTCTACCTATAATAAAACTAGCACAAGTTTGCGTCGCTATATTCGCTACTAAAAGATCCTTTAATAAAAGTTTAATATAGCTTTTATTAATTTAGAAAACTAGATCCTTCTAGTAATAGTTACTACTAGGAAGTAGAAGTAAGAAAAAGGATTTTTTTTTAATAATATTTAAAAGCTATAACTAGACTTAACACTAATAATAGTATACTCGCTTATTAATAATATTGTGCTAATACTAACAATAATTAATTCGGGTTATTTAATCTTTAAATTTATATTAGAAAAATTTATAATAAAAGCCTACCTATAGCGCAAAAGCCTATCTTATCTTTAGGCGGTTATTGTAATGGGCTACGCCTAGTGAGCACCCAGCCCCTTACAGTTATTAGTATTAGAGGCATAAAACTAATATAGTTATATATCTTACTTAATAATAGGTTGTACAATCTAACCCTTAGCCTAACCTAGATAAAGAAAAATAGGGTTAAACTAGCCCTAGTAAAGAAATTAATCTAAATTAAAAGTTTAGGCACCTACATCTATAACTAAAAAAGTAACTATTAATAAAGTTTTAAAAAGTATTAGTTATAGTCTTTATAGCCCTATATTAGCGTAATTAACGCCTAGGCAATAGGGCTAAGGTGTTTTTTATATTAATAAAGAATATATAAAAGGCGTTACCCTGTAAGCTAAAAGTAAACTTATAAAAGTTACTGCTTAAAGCTTTTAAGGTCTTATAGCATATCTTTTATAAGGAATAAGCTAATAAGCTCCCCTTACACTATAGACCTAGAGTGGATCTTTCTATCCCTCTTGTAAAAAAAGATAGTAAGACCCTAGAGATTCCCTATAGCTCTTTATTTAATATATCTCGTAAAGAGTTGCTCGTCCTTTAGAAAGAGCTTACTAAATACTTAAATAAGAGATTTATTTAAGTAAGTAAGTCTAGCGCCGCCGTCCTAGTATTATTTACTAAGAAATCTAGTAGAGGACTATGCTTTTATATTAATTATTAAGCTCTAAACGCTATTTTAAAAAAGGACTAGTATCTTTTACTATTAATTAGTAAAACTCTTTAGCTCCTCGCAAAGGCTAAATTGTTTAGTAAACTTAACATAATTTAAGCCTTTTATAAGCTTTAGATAATGAAAGGCAAGGAATAGAAAATAGCGTTTAAACTTAATTTAGTTTTTATAAGGAGCTAGTAGTTTCTTTTAGTCTAGCTAATGCGCTAAGTACTTTATAGCGGTATATTAACTAGGTACTAAAGGAGTACCTTAATAACTACTACTTAGTATATATAGATAACGTTCTTATCTTCTTTAGTAGAAGCCAAAAAGACGACGAAGAGAAAGTACGTATTATAATCTAAAAGTTAAGGGCTGTAGGACTATATTTAAATATTAAGAAATTTAAGGTCTACATTAAAAAGACTAAGTACCTTAGATTTATTATAAAAGTTAAGAAGGGCGTAAGTATAGACCTAAATAAAGTTTAGGTAATTTAAAAATAAAAGCTACTAATTTTAATAAAAAAAAGTCTAGAGCTTTGTATACTTTCCGAATTTTTATTAAAGATTTATATAAAACTTCACTAGTATAGTAAGCCCCCTTATAAAGCTTCCTAAGTAAAGGAGTAGAATTTGTTTAGGAATATTAGTAATAGTACGTATTTAACTTTTTAAAAATAGCGTTCTATATAGACCCTGCGCTAGTTTACTTTAATTTTAAATAAAAATTAGTACTAAAAGTAGTCGCCTTTAGCTAGTTAATTAGGGGATACTTCTTCTAGTATAATTATAATAGGATTCTACGTCTAGTAGCTTACTTTTTAGCAAAGAATAGTCTAGCGAAATATAATTACGCTATCTATAATAAAGAGATACTTATAGTTATTAAATACGTAAATAAATAAGACTATATATATTAAGTGGTAAAATACCTTACAGTCTATATTAATTATAAGAACCTTACGTATTTTGCTACTAAATAAAGATTAAATAAACAATACGTTTAGAAGGTAGATATACTTAGCTATATTAATATAATATTTATATATAGACTAGGATTAGTAAACTTTAGGGTAAACGCCCTCTTCTAAAGGGACTAAGATTTACTGAAAGACAATAAAGATAATAAATTAAAGTTAAGACACTTTACGTTTTTTTTTTTAAATTATTAAAAGAAATAGCCTAAAGTCTTTTGTCACTTAAATACCTACTACTCTAAAGGAACCTAACCGCACTAAAGTAAATAAGTACTTAGTACTCGCTTACCTAACACGTCCTAAACTACCTATATTAACCCTTTAAGGAGGAGATAACCCTGTTAAACGACGCGAACTAGACTTTAATACTATATAGTGAAAGGTAAAACACGATAAAGATAGCGTGTATAGTAAAATAATGGCCTATGTTAAGAATAGACTTAGGAAGTCCGAACATAAGTAAAAGTTATTTATTTATATCTTAGAATATATTATAAATAACTAAGGATACCTATACTATAAGTTAAGATAATAAGTACTAAATTTAAAATATT
The DNA here is from genome assembly GCA_010015655.1 of Bimuria novae-zelandiae CBS 107.79. Classification (NCBI taxonomy): domain Eukaryota; kingdom Fungi; phylum Ascomycota; class Dothideomycetes; order Pleosporales; family Didymosphaeriaceae; genus Bimuria; species Bimuria novae-zelandiae. Next base: position 102,598 of record ML976693.1, read on the forward strand.
TACAAATAAAGCTAATAGTAATCGCGTATAGTTTTCTAGCTTTAAGATACTTAAAATAAGAAAATACTTATAAAATTTCACTTAAAACTACTTCTGCTTAGGGATATTTAACTGAGTAAGGCAGTATATTAAGAACTATAATATTTATAAAAGAACTAAACTATAGATAAAAGTAAAATAGGGCCTGCTAAAGCCCTTAATGCTACATAAATAAGAATAGAAGGATATTATAATAGACTTTAATATTACCTTACCTAAAAGTAATAGCTGCACGTGTTGATATGGCAATAGGCTGTTGGATCAAGACTTCGTTGCAACGATGTGGTATTGATTTGATTCTTGATTGCAGATCTATTGTGGTGGGCTATTGTGAGAAGTATTTATCAAGCGTGGTTTGTTCCCTGCTAGCCCGATCAGGACTAGCGCAACAAACCGCAGGCAAACTGCGCAACAAACTGCAGGCAAACTACATGGCGGTGAAAGCCGTAGCAGTGTTGCGCAGGTTTGATACCAACACTGGCTATCTTTTCTTTTATGCTACATGTAGCCAGTTCAGCCCAGAATGCTCAAATCTGCAATAAAACACGATCCGTAACAGTTACTAGTTTTCTAACTAGACTAGCGCCGGTGCGCACCCTCTTAGTGCCTATCTTGCTTCTCCTATTATAGACTTACTACTTCTTGCTATTATAATCGTGCTCTATAGTGTTAACTTTAGTACGATTAACCCAGCCTTGCACGCGAAGCTCGAGCTAGTTATAGTTAATAAGATGCTCTATAGCTAAGTTAGATCTGGCCTTAGTTATTAAGTCTGCTAGATTATTACGTCTATTAATCTAGCGGATATCCATGAGCTCACTGCGCTTATAGGCCTTACGCAGAGCTATAATATTAATTATAAGGCGCTTCTCCTTAGTAGTGCTAAGCTTAATAAGGTAATTATATAAGGAGCGTGAGTTAGTGCACACGACAATAGGGACATTAAGGAGGTTAAGTCGCTACATAATTATATTAATTATACCGCTAATTATAATTGTAATGTTAACTCTATAGGCTATCGCGTAGATCTTAGATATAAGGACGCTACGAGTGACGCGCTTGCACTTAATAGATAACTAGTAGATAATATTACTAGTAAACTTAAAGTTATAATTACTATCTTTAGTCTTATTGCCAAGCGTGATCACGAAGCCTATTTATAATAATATGTCCTTATTATTAGCAAATAATACGTTAATAAAGGTGTATAGCTTTAAGTTGCTTAAGTCTAGTAGGATAAAGTTAAGGCCGCGAGTAATATTCTCCTTTTGCTAGATAATGCGCTTATTTAATCTGGCAATTTCTTCTTTTATAGGCTCACTCGCTTAGGCTGCAGCGGCGAGGTCGAAGCTCGCCTCTAGTTAATAGATTATTGTAATATAAGCACCTCGAGTGCACTATTAAATGTATAATTACTTATTATTAGCTATTTCTAGCTTCTCGCCTTGCTTCTTCTAGCGCAGAGTAATAGCGCGATTATTATTATTAAGCTTAATAATATAGCCGTTAAAGTTAATTTGCGCGTCTGGTGAGAGAAACTACTTAGGCTTAGCCTTAAAACGTAGCTCTTAGTCCTTAAGGTCTGTAAAAGCTTTGTTAGACAGACCAAGCGTGTCGTTAGTTTACATGCTAATAATGCCAAAGCACTTGCTGCTAGCCTTACTAATAAGTAGGCATGGATTATAAGTAGATATCACTATGTAGAGAGTCTTAGTGTGGTGTTTATTATACGTTGACCACTAATAGGCACCTGCTTTAGTAATACCGTACAGTGGCTTAATAATAACTATAACTATGTTTGTTAGATAACTTTCCTTGAGCTGGGCTGGTATGTCAGCCATAATAGTACGCTAGAGTGGATCATCCGATTGCGTATAGGCCTGAGTGATGTCACGGAGCCAGAGGTACATGCCTAGCTTTAATAGTGATGGTGCTAGAGCGATAATCACACGCTGGCTTACACGCTAGATAGTGGGAGACTATATTAGGATAAGCTTCTTGTTGTTATTAGCGTATCTTTAGATAACAAGACGGGACTTTTCGTACGGGCGATTAGTAGTCTTGCCCTTAACTTTATTAATAATACGTGACTTAAAGATACGGACCTTATTATAATAGTAAGAACTATACTTCTTGAAGCGAAAGACACCTTATGTTATAAAGGCGTTAATCTCTACCTTTATAGATACTTTAAATAGTTACCTTAGTATTATAATCTTGCCGACTGCTTATAGCTTCTTAGCTAGGACAAGATTATTACGCTCACGTTAATTGAGGTTAACTGTGGCAGTTATAACTTTATTAGGTTTTAGCTTATTCTTTAAGCCTTTTGGCCTATCGCGCTTACGCTTGGGCGCGGGCTCCTCCATAATAGGAGTAAAATTATTGTTGGAGCTACCGTTGTCCTCGTCCTCTACAGAAGGGGTAATGATGGTTGTATTATCTGCATGATACGGGCGCACTGTAGTAATGCAAAAGGTAACTTATTTATTATTAATTTTAATAACCACGGATTGCTTGTTAACGTGGAGGGCGATTATCTAATGCAGGCTAGACTATTTATAGTTCTCTTACTAGACCTTAACGCTACTTAAGATAGGTAATAGTAAGATATTAGTTGCGTTAGGACTATTACGAGTTATAAGAGCCTTATTAACTTGGCGCTTTGCCTTAATCTTACGTACTTTAGCTATTGCTTTACGCACTATAGTGCCGCGGGCGGTAATAGATAGCGATAGTAGTAATTTCTTTAACAGGCGAGGATATGCTTTAAAGACGAGAAGAGTTAGGACAAGTTCGTTAGGACCTGCGGTGTTATTAACAGCCTTGACAGCCATCTATAAGATATGTTTGGGAGCGGTTGTGCGTCTAACGTCTACAGAAATCACCCTATAAGCACGGCAAATAGGAGCATAATAGCGCTTAATTTTGCTAATTAAATAATGTGCCTCTATTGGGACTTCCTTAACCTTAATTACAAGTAACGTGGCGTTATTAATAAATTTGTTAGTAATAAAGTTCTTGCCAGCATCTATCTTAATGACGTTAGGAGGACCAACGTATATATCAATCCACATGGCGCGAAGGAGATCCCAAGTAGTGTTTGCCTAGATATTTAGCATGAATTAAGTAGCTTAAAAAGCTATGGCTTTATTAACTACGTGGAGCACTGGTTTCTGATTAATGTACATTATATTAATAATAATGCATAAGTTAAAGTCTATGTTATCGCAAATAGTAAAGCGGAAACGGCCAGGTGCTTTACTGTAGATTTAACACTAGTAACAGTACTTATTAATGCAATTAATAATGTCCTTATTAATGTCTTTATAGCCTGCTTTACTAAGGATCTTGTGTAGTCATCTAGTAGCAGGATAGCTAAAGCGTCGGTGAAGCTGGCGCAGCTTAGTTTTAGTTAAGTAGTAAATAACGGTCTCTTGTTTATCAAGCAGGAGCCATGGATGTCCCTATTTACAAATAATTGGGAATTCTTTGCCACCTTGAACGAGCATATTGTCGATGTTGTTAAAGAAGATACTATGATAATCTATATTATTTAAGCAGAGTAGAAATGGTGTGTTGGTTAGTATTACTATAAAGGTAATTGTACTAAATGGCGTGCTAACATTAACGTTGCTAAGGGAGAAACACTCTAGATTATCTCTAAATTAGATTTAATAACGTTCTGTAGTGGACTTATTAATAACTGTAAATAGTTAGATAAGCTGTAGCGCCTTCACTTATGTCTTGCTAGTAGTTAAGACACTAGCTACACTAGTGTTAGGCATAATACCTTAAAAGATATCTACGCCGTAGCGTGAATTAAATAAGAAGAGTTAAGTATCTTTATTTACTTTACTAGAGATATAAGGATTATTGCCTGTAATTGCATAAAGTGCAGTAGCGTTATTAAGGCTAGAGACAATAGCGTCGCCGTTAATCTTGCTATAGGATATAGTTAAGTAGACTTAGTTAGTAAAATATGCTTTAATATTATTATTACTGGCATTATTATCGCTGCCGTCGCTGTCTTCAAGCTCTATGCCTTTATAGCTGGCGAGAAACACTTTATAGCTCGGGGCATTAGGATTATCTTAAGCGTATTAATTATAGCGTTGGCAATGCTCCATGCGCTCCTTCTTTAAGTGTCGAGTTAACTAGCACTTAGGCTACTTGCAGATAAAGTATGTCTTATTACAGCAATTGCCTAAGTAGTTTAACTAATAGTTGTTATTGTTAAATTGATTGCCGCGCGATCCACCTTGACCTTAATAGCGGTGGCTATAGTAGTTATTATCTAATAATCCTGTAGCTTATTAATTATTACGGATGTAGTGGCGATTGGTGTAATACTGCTTATCTGCATCTCGTGATAGAAACTGGCTATTAGGATAATAGCTTAACCACATGCTGACTACGTTACAGAGATCTGCAGCGACACCTTTAAATATAGTCGCTAGCTTTAAGCAAGCCATAGTAGTTACTTTAATGCCACGACATGCGCTAAGGAGCTATTACGTAAACAAATACTAATTATAGCTCTTACCCTAGTCCTATAATAGTGCCTAATAGAGCATGTTTATCTTATTAATAACTATTTTAAGACACTCTATAGGGTCTTTCTTAGGGTTAGCAGTTATGACGCTCTTAAGCGTAGTGCTATGCTACTCCTAGAGGTATATCTAGTGAGCTTGTGTAGTGTTGAAGTACGTGCGCAGCTTATTAAGTATTATATTATAAGTAAGCGTAAGCGCCTAGGGAGTAATATAATTATAGTAATACTAAAGCGCTTGGCTAGTGAGCATAATAGAGAGTGCTATTTTATACTACTTATCCTTATTAATCCCAACCTTAGTGCAGAGGTCGTTAAACACCTTAATCTTCGTCTTAAGGATGTCGTATTTGTCACCTAAATACTTCTGCTCCGGCGTGTATAAGTTAGCGTGGTTGACGCAAATCTCCTTCCGAACTGAGCCTTGGTAGGGACAATCCAGGCGGAGAGATCCTTCAAATACGAGGCGCCGCTGATCCTGATACAGGATAGCAGTGAGCTTGTCGTACCTGTACTTCGCACTAGCGATGCTGTATCCTGGGCCTTGGTAGGGGAGGAGGCATGCGCTAACCGCTTCTATCGCCAGAATACTCAGCCTGAAACGTGCGCTAAGATTCCCTGTACACAGTATATCTTGCCGATCTGTAGTGTAGCAACCACTGATCAGTGTTGATACGGTAATAGGCTGTTGGATCAAGACTTCGTTGCAACAATATGGTATTGATTTAATTCTTAATTGCAGATCTATTGTGGTGGGCTATTGTAAGAAGTATTTATTAAGCGTGGTTTGTTCCCTGCTAGCCCGATCAGGACTAGCGCAACAAACCGCAGGCAAACTGCGCAATGAACCGCAGGCAAACTGCATGGCGGTGAAAGCTGTAGCAGTGTTACGCAGGTTTGATACCAATAGCACGAATATTACAATAATTATAAATAGACTTAGTAAAGACCCTAAGTTCATTAGTCTTTTAAACTTTAATATACCTACGGTTATAATAGTATTTTTTTAATACTAAGTAGTATACTACTTCTTTCCCTTCTGTATTATATTAGACCGCAGGGGATAGTTTGTAAGCGAATTTTAGACGCTCTATAAATAAGCAGGTATTAACTAAAGACTATCTATAGTAAAGCACCTAGAGACAGATAGGTAAATAGAATAAATAAACTCTATCCTTAAAGCCTACCTCTAGGCATATTATAACTAGTAATAAGATAACTAGATAAAGTAGCTTCTTATAACCTAAATAGCTATAAAAGGGTAAGAAGCTATATTAATAGGAGTTAGTATATTTTTTTTCTTATAGCTCGAATATTAAACTAGTTAAGAACTTTAGGGCACGGAGATTAGCCTTAAAGCTTAAAACTAACGTAAAGTAGGCTTTAAAGGTAATAATAAAAAAGTTTAAAAAAGTTTTTAACTTTACCTAAGTAAAAATAATAATAGCCTAATAATAATAAGAACGGCTAGTAAACCGTTAACATAAGAATACTTTAATCTTAAAGAAAGGAAATAATGTGTAACTAAAATATAAAAACTACCTCTAAAACTAGCATCTAAGAAAAAGGTTTATTATAAGAAAGTTAATAAACTCTTAGGTAGTAGAACTAGATATCCTACTAAATATACACCTAAGGTTCTACGTAGACAGGCTAAATTTAGCCTTATTAAACCCTCTTCCTAGCTAAATTACTAATAACGCTTAGTTTAAAACAATTATAATGAAGAAAAGTGAAAATAAGTATAATATAATTAATATATATATAAATATTAGTCCTATAGAGGTAAGAGAGTTAAATACCTAGTATAGTAAAAACACTACTCTTAAAGAACTTAGGAACCTTATGTTAGGATCCGAGATCCTAGGAAGACTGTGCCGGTTTTATACTTAACCCCTCATGTCATTCGCTATGAATGACTGGTCATTTCGCGACTACGCCGCATGGCGCTAAGTTATGTAACTGCTCTGTAGAGAGCGCTCGCCAAAGAGCGCTCACCAGCGAGCAGTCTAGGACATGTATATATAAGACCACGATAGTAGTCTTCTACTATTATGTTTAACCTATTTATTAATCTATCTTTTAGATCTAAATAAGCAACCTTATTAATTTAATTATATAGTATATACTTTTAATACTAACGCCCTAGTAATAAGCGTAAGCTATTACTACTAACTCTTCTTATCCTACTAGTACTCCTGCCCGAGAACTAACCTTAGCCCCTTAGGAACTAGCTACTTATTTAAGACCTTAATATCTTAAATACCTTTAATATAAGTACTACTAGGACCCCTACCTCTTCCACGACTTTGGATAACTATGTCACCTCTATAGGGGATAGCAAGAACAAGGCACACAAACCTAACTTATATAATAGTAATTATACTCTCCTTAACACCTAGCTCTTATAGCTAGACCTCTACTTCTTTAATTAGAACTAAGACCTTAAAGATAAAAAGAAAGTTATTTTTACTATAACCTACATGCAAGGAAGCGCTAAAGAATAGATCTATCTTTACCTAGTTAAGTACTTAGATATAGATTACGATAATAAGAACGAGAAATACGTTAATAGACATGCTAATATAATTAATATTATTAAGGACTATAAAAATTTTAAAATATACCTTTAATAAATATTTAGAATTACTAATAAAATAGCTATTACTAAACGCGCAATCTAAATAATTCGCTAATACTAATTTATAACTAAATATATATCTAAGTTTCATAAATACGCTATATAACTTAACTAGAAGGATAAATTTCTTAAGATAATATATAAATAAGGCCTTAAATATAATATACGCAAGGAACTCCTGCATAGTAGTATAAAGATAGAGACCTTAGAAGAACTATACGAAGAGACTATTTATATTAATAAGAAATAGTTTGCCTTGTAAGAAGAATTCTGCAGGAACCTCAGGAACGCTAGTTTTAAATAATAAGTACTTATAGTTTATAGGGCGCTACTAAAAACACCTTAACGCTAGTAATGCAACTATTATAGGCCCTAACCTATAAAAAATATCTAGTTTAATAACCTAAAAAAGGAAACAGAAAAGGCTATAGGCTTCTAAAAGCCTAACTAACATATCTTAGATAGAATCTAACGACAGGGGACTAAGACGCGTAAATGTTTTACATATAGTAAATTAGGCCATATAGCCAGGAACTGCAGATCTAAGAATAAGATTACTAGGTAGCTAAACATACTAATTATTAATAAAGAAGAAACCACCGACGACAAATAGCAGGTAATAAACGCTATTAAACAAGTTAATATCTATAATAAAGGATTAGAGCAATCAAGGATACCTAACTTATAACTCTATAAGAATGCATATAAAGGTTTAGACAAAAAGGAGAAGGAGAAGGAACTAATACCTTAATTTTTTACGCTTTACCCTAGCTAGAGTAAACCTGTTACTAGTCAGATAACAAATATTTTTAACTTTTTAGAAAGACACGAACTAAGAGAAGGAGATTTTAGGTTTATAATAATAAAATAATAAAATTACGTAGCCGCATTCTACTATACCTACTAACCTAATCTAGTTAATAGGATAGCACGTGAAATAGCAGACTATTGCTACGCCTATAAAGACCCTAAGAAGAAATACCTAAACGAGAACCTAAACTATAAACTATAGTACGACCTAGACCACTGTAACCCTACGCATAGTTCTATACAATAGACCCTCTATAGATAAGATTAATATACCTTTTATTATTAAGCTAAGGAATATAGCTACTTTTCCTAAATATACTAATAATATAGATAGAAGTAGTTTAACTACCCTATCTTCTATTATAATATTTACCTCCAGGATAAACGTAAAACGCGATATTTTTTATACTTTAATTAGGCGCTAAACTAAGTAATATTACTACTAGTTAATAGGAAATGTGCATTAGATAAATAGTAAATATACTTATATCCTAACTATAAGGAATATAGGGAGCAGAAAAATAAGTATAGATTTAATTATATACTAAAAGGAACTATAACCCTTAGGATTAAATTAGTAATAAAGGAAAAAGACGGTGAAGTTTCCCTAAATAAGACTTAATAATAACCTTAGCAAAGAAGCAAAGGACACCTCGAACCTATAAAGCTAGTTATAGAGAAAATGTCTTTTTTAGACCTAGGCTTAGGCGGGAAAACGCCTTTAAAGAAATAAATGCTACTAATAGTTAAGCATTAATTAAGCCACTAGTATAGCTTAAAGGAATATAGATAAAAGCTATGATAGACTTAGGAGCACAGGAGAGCTATATATTAAAAAAAGCACTTAATAGAGCAGGACTTTATAAGCGCAAGAAAGCTATACCTTATACTATCTATATCGTAAATAGATAACTAATGCCCGGCAAAGCAACAATTAAATATAAGGTTAAGACTACCCTTATAATCTATAGATACTAGGTGTAATGAGGTAAGCGCCCCGCTTACTAAGCCAATACTATGTGACTTCCTCACCTGCACCAAAAGGTACGCACGAGAATACTTAACCCAAGTATTACTCGTATAGTATAATATATATAGGATATGCTAGGGTCAGCCACTAGCGCTAGTGTTTGATCCTAGCCTAGCCGGAACCTCTATAAGCGAGAGAAGGCCACGTGTTCGACCGTGCCTACCTCGTTACACTAGGAATTAATTACCCTTAATATAATTAAGGAAGTAAATTACGATATAATTTTAAGATTACCTTAGGTAAAGAAGTATAACCCTATAATTAACTAAGAAAAGAAAAAGCTATCCTTTAAGCGCTATAATTATATATTATAAGTAAAGTCTACGCATTAATAAAGTATAATAGTAAATAAGAGAGCTATTAATAATATAGTCTCGCGACTAGAAGTTAATAAACACGAAATTAACTTAGTAGACGCTAGTAGAAACTACTAGGTTATAAAGCATAAGTACGAAGAGAAATGCACACCTCTTAATATCCTTAATAAATATAAGGAATAGAGTTATTTATTTTAAGAAGAGAAAGGAGTAAACGCCCTTCCTAAGTATATATACTAAGATTACCGTATTATTCTTAAAGAAGGAAAAACGCCGCCCTTTAGACTACTATATAGCTAGAGTAAAAAAGAACTCTAATAGACACGCGAATTCCTAAAGAAAGCCCTTAAAAGGTAATAAATACGTAAGTTAGAATTACTAGTAGTATTACCCCTAATATTTATTGTAAAGAAGGATAGAACACAACGTCTATACATTAACTATAGAAGGCTAAATAATATAATAATTAAAAATAAATACTTACTACTAAATATATAAGAGTCTCGAGATAGACTAAGACAAGCTAAGATATTTACGTAATTTAACCTACAAGATAGATACTACCTTATACGAATAATAGTAGGTAATAAGTGGAAGATAGCTTTTTAAACTAGATATAAACTATTTAAGTACTAAATTATACTCTTTAGACTTACAAATGCACTAGCAACATTTTAAGTAATAATTAATAATATACTATAGAACTACCTTAATATATTTATAGTTGCCTATCTTGACGATATCCTAGTATTCTCTAAATAAGAGAAGGATCATGTACAGCATGTATAAATAGTAGTATAAGCGCTAAATAGCGCTAACTTATTATTAAAACTTAAGAAATATAAATTTTATATTATAGAACTAGAGTTTTTAGGACATGTTATTAATACTAAAGGTATCTAAGTAAGCCCTTTAAAGATTAAGGAAGTAAAAAAGTAAAAATTACTTACTAACTTTAAAGAAGTACAAGCCTTCCTAGGATTTATTAAATTTAATAGATAATTTATTATAGACTACTTTAGGATTATACTACTACTTACAAACCTTATAAAGAAAAATAGACCTTTTAATTAAATAAAACAATATAAATAAGTATTTTAAATATTATAAGAAGCATGCATTACGCTACTAGTCCTTGCATACTTCTAAGATAATAAACCCCTGCGTATTAAAACCGACGCAAGCGACTTAGCAGTTAGAGCATGCGCGAAGTAAGAAAAGAATAGTAAATAGCACCTAGTCGCATTCTACGCGCACAAGTTCATATCAGAAAAATTATAGTATAAAGTACATAATAAAAAATTACTTGTAATAGTAAAAGCTATTAAATACTAAAGGATCTACGCACATAGTTGCTTAGAACTTATAATTTTTATAGACTATAAGAACCTTACACACTTTATAACTATAAAAGAACGAACCTAATAATAAGTAACATAGTTAGAAACGCTAGGATAATATAAATTTAAGGTTATATATACCCTAAGTAAAGAAAACGAACGAGTAGATACTTTTAGTAGAATAAATAATAAAAGAGAAAAGGTTAAGACATACTTTATAATACTAAAGAAAAATCCTAATAGTTCTTTAGAACTAATAGCCAAACTTAACTAACTCCTTATACTTACACGGGAAGTACCTAAAGAGCTATAAACTAAAATTATACGGCAATACTATAATAACCTAGTATACGGACACCCTAGCATTAGAAAAATAATAGAACTTATCTAGTAGAACTATAGCTTTAAAGGGATTAAAGAAGCAGTAACTATATATATTCGCAAATGTGCAGATTGCTAGCGTAATAAGCACACTATATATCTTAAGTATAGAGAAATGTAAGTAATCTAAATACCTGTTACACCATAAGAAGACATCGCTATAGACTTTACTATAGAATTAGTAAAGTTAAAGGACCCTGCAACAGGAATTACTTATAACGTAATACTAAATATTATTTATTAATTTACTAAATACGTAGAATTACTACTATATTAAAAGATAACTATAGTAAAGGAACTTGCATTCCTTATCCTAAACTATCTTATATAACACTATGGTATTCTAAAGATAATTGTTAGCAATAGAGATAAGCTCTTTACCTTAAACTACTAGATAACGCTTATAGCACTTATTAGAATAAAACGAAAACTATTAATAGCATACTATCCGCAAACTGACGGACAAACAGAACGTATGAACTAAATAATTAAGACGTACCAACGCATCTACTACAATAACTAGAGGAATAACTAGATTTCCTTATTATCTATGGCATAATTAGCATACAATAACAAAATATTAGCAGTAACAGGATTTATACTATTCTATACAAACTACGAAAGATACCTATATTTCTTTAATTAAACACTTCCTATTGTAATTAAAACAGAAGAAGTAATAAATATAGCAAAAACTATAAAAAAAATATACGCATAACTCTAAAAGAATCTTAAAAAAGCTTAATAGTAAAGTATTTCCTATATAAACTAAAAAAGAAAAACTGTACCTTAGCTAAAGAAGGGGAATAAAGCATATTTACTTACGAAAAATTTTTAAACCTAAAAGGAAATGTATAAGAAACTGGATTATATTAAGGTTAGACTATTTTTTATTATTAAATAAATAATACTAATTAACTACTAATTAGAACTACCACTAGACGCGAAAATATATTTAGTATTTTATATAGACTAACTTAAACTTATAGACTCTAAAACACTAGTTAAAATAACCTTCTATTACTAGCTAGAGGAAGAAAATAAATTTAAAGTTAAAATACTTCTAGGATATAGAGAAGTTAAATAAGAAAACTTTTAAGATAATAAGTTTCTATAAGAATAGTTAGTAAAATAGAAAGGATACCTACACTTAGAAAATATATAAAAATCTAAATCTAAACTTCGCACGAACTGTAAATAGCTCTTAAAAAATATACAAAATAAGATCTATAATTACTACTACTATACTAAAGTAATAAGAGAAAGCTTTAATAGAAACGAGACTTATAACACGATAATAATTAATATACTAAACCCTAGAGGACTATTAGAAAAGAATTAATAAACTTATATAGAACCTATATACCTAAGACGAAGGTTAAGGTAACGAGGACATTCTATCTAACAAACCTAATGTCGCCTACATAGCAGGCGAATAGCCGACCAAGGCATCCGCAGTAGGATAATTAACTACCTTAGCATTTACTACCTCTCCCTTAGTAGCTAGATTAGACGTAAGATATAACGTCTTCTTACGCGCACGCTCTTTAGCCTACGCTAGTATTCTTTTATTTTTTAATAAATAAAAAACAACTATAGCTAGTTACTTTTTATTCTTTTTAACTTGCTTCCTATACTCCTCTCGTGTCTTATCTAATAATGCCTAAGACATGTTAACGCACGGACAGCTAAGACAAATATATTTAGTATAATTTAAACCTAATTCTAGTATAATATAACACTTTTAACCTTTAAATTTATACTTAAAATAAGGGTTCTTAGCAATAAAATTAGCTTAAAAGATTTTATTATATAAATAAAGTTTATAAGTAGTAGACTTAGCGGACATAGCGACTAACGTTATACTTATAAATATAAGAGTAGGGTTACGCTTATATAAGAAAAGGCAAAACTTAATACGTAATTTAAAAATAAATCTAAGAAGGGAGAGGATAATATTAAGATCTAAGATTTTAAGAAGACTATACTAGTTTTATACTTAACCCCTTATATTATTCGCTATAAATAATTAGTTATTTCGCGACTACGCCGCATGGCACTAAGTTATGTGACTGCTCTATAGAGAGCGCTCGCCAGCAAGCGCTCGCCAAAGAGCGCTCGCCAAAGAGCGCTCACTAGCAAGCAGTCTAGGACATGTATATATAGGACCACGATGGTAGTCTTCTACTATTATATTTAACCTGTTTATTAATTTATTATTTAAATCTAAATGAGTAACCTTATTAATTTAATTATGTAGTACACACTTTTAATACTAACGCCCTAGTAATAAGCGCGAGCTATTACTACTAATCTTTCCTATCCTACTAGTACTCTTACCCAAGAACCAACCTTAGCCCCTTAGGAACCAGCTACTCCTTTGGGACCTTAACACCTTATAAGAACCTTAACTAAGCTACTACGTTAAACTATTAAGAGACGTTTATGTTAAGCCCTTCGGGGTAACTGGTCCTAAAGGAGACTAGGGTTGGTTCTTAGGCAAGAGTGTTAGTAATATAAGTAAAGGGTATACTAATAGCTTGTGCTTATTAATAGGGCGTTAGTATTAAAGGTGTGTATAGTATAATTAAATTAATAAGAGCCTAAGTTAAATCTAAATAATAGTTTAATAAACAGGTTAAACACGAGTATAGAGGGCTATACTTAGTATTTCTATATACGTGTCTTATTCATGCTCGTTAGCGAGCGCTCTCTATAAATCGCTCTCTAATAAGCGCTCTTAAGCAAGCACTCTCTAAAGAGTAGTTACATAACTTAGCATCTTACGGCGTAGTCGCTAATAACTAGTTATTCCTAGCAAATAACATAAGAGATTAGATATAAAACTAGCATAGTTTCCCTAGATTTTAGATCCTAACATTATCTTTCCCCTTTCTAAGATTTATCCTTAAATTACATATTTAGTTTTACCTTTTTTATATAAGCGTAGCCCTACTTTTATATTTATAAATATAACATTACTTAATATGCCTCTTAATTTTACTACCTATAAACTCTATTTATATAATAAAACCTTTTAGGCAAACTTTATTACTAAGTACTTTTATTTTAAGTATAAGTTTAAAAGCTAAGAGTTCCGCGTTATACTAGAGTTAGGTTTAAAATATATTAAGTATATTCGCCTTAGCTATTCGTGCGTTAATATGTCGTAGGAGTTATTAGATAAGACACGAGAGGAGTATACAAAGAAGGTTAAAAAGGATAAGAAGTAGTTAGCTACTATTATTTCTTATTTATTAAGGAATAAGAAAATACTAGCGTAGGCTAAAGAGCGTGCGCGCAAAAAAACGTTATATCTTATATTTAATTTAGCTACTAAAAGAGAGATAGTAAATACTAAGGTAGTTAACTATCCTGCTATAAATGCTTTAGTTAAATATTTATTAACTATATAGGCTACTCTTAGCTTATTAGATAATTTACCACTCCGCCTGTTCTAAGTTCTAGATAAGTTACTTATAGTAGCGTTTAATTATCTGCTAATAGCTTCTTAGGTAATTTGCTAGTTCTTATATATTTTTACTATAAAAGTATACTTTCTATTTAATAAAGTATATTTGTGGCTAATCCTTATGTTATAGTATGCGTTTAACTTCGAATTTATTCTCTTCTTCTAGCTAGTAATAGAAGGTGGTTTTAACTAGTGTTTTTAGGTCTGCTAGTTCTAATTAGTCTATGTAGAATACTAGGTGTATCTTTGCAACTTGTAGTAGTTCTAATTAGTAGCTAACTAGTGATACTAATTTAGAAAAAAATAGTCTAACGTTAATATAATTTAGTTTTTTATATTTCTTTTTTTAAGTTCAAAAATTCTTTACCGTGTCCGTGCGCGTAATGTCCGGATTCGCGTAATGCCCGCGCAACACCATAACAGCTCTATTAGTAATAAGGCTATAAAACCACCTATAATTAATGTTATTACAAGATTTTCTAGGGAAGTACTATATTAATACTTGCGATTAATTTGCGCTATTTAAATCTATCTGGAAGCTTGACGTTGCGGCCGCGCCGTGTAGATTTGGTTAGGGCAGCAGATGCACCCTCTGGTGCCTCCCCAACATCTGCAGCATCAACAACACGTTTCTGACGCTTTCTACTCTGTAGAGATGGCTGAGAGGCTTTTCTCTTACCCTTTTGGGATAATTGTAGAGCTTTTTCTTCGTCACGGGCAGACTTCTAGGCAGCGCGCTAAGCTGCCTTTTCAGCCTTCTCCTTCTCCTTCGCCTTCTTAGCTGCCTCTCGCGCAGCACGCTTTTCCTGCTATATTTTCTCCTTATATAGCTTCGCTACCTTCTTTAGCTCTACTATCTTTGCTTTTTAAAGCTGCTGCTGCTTATCCTCCTGCTCCTTAATAGATTAATAAAAACGTGCCTCCCTTACCTTCCTTAGTAACTATATAACTAATCTACCACGGTACTCCTAACGCTATTAGAGATCTAGATTCTTGTCCTTCCTTTTACGCTTCTCCTTTATTAATAGCGCCTGCCTTAGCCTATTATTATTAAGCTAGAGCAGCTCCTTTTGCACGGAGAGGTAGTAAAGTAACTAATAAAGCTTTTATATATCTTTACTACTCTAATCCTTAACTATAAAGCGTATAAGCCTATTTATCTTTCTCTAGTTATAATTGCTAAGCCCTAATAAAGAGCTATTACCTAATTCTTAATTATAAATAAATCTATTAAGGATAGGATTAGGATTAGGTGGTTAGTTGGTTGGTTGGTATTTATTTTTCGTCTAGTTAATGGGGATTAAGTCCACTATCTCGCCTCCCGAAGGGCATATACGACGTGCTAAGCTATAGAATTATAGTACTAATATACTACCTTAGAAAGCATTTCTTGCCTGCGCAGGTATTGCTACCATTTTAAGCTATAGCTCCCCTTCCTATTAGGGAGACTAAGTAGTGTATGTACATTAGGGTGAATCCCTTGTGTGTGTTTAGAGGCAGTTTAGTGCTGTGAGAAGAAAGAAAAGGAAAGAGTGGATAGGTGTGGAGAGCTAGTGCTCTGTCGAATCGGAGCCGTGGCTCTGCGCGAGGAGAGCCTTTGTACCAGGCTTGGCGATGCCTGTGTTAAAGGAGATAGGTGTAGTAGGAAGGCAGAGCCAGGCCTGTCCTTCTTCTTTATCCCCAAGAGTCGTATAATATAAGGCTAGGCTAGCTGCCTTGTTTGCGTGTTGTGTCAGGTCAGGGACGCTAATAGTTAGTCTTCAGAGAGCTGCGGGCAGCTCTCGTCGTTATAGGTGTTAAGAGTTAGTGCTCTGTTAAATCGTGCTATAGCTCTTCGCATGGAGAGCCTTTATATTTAGGCCTAGTAAGTGCCTATATCTTGCAAGAGCAAGGAGTGTCACGACTGTCTCCTTGTCTTAGCTATAGTTATGGCCTTTAATTAAACGTGAAAATCTGAGCGGCGCACGGGCCATTTTAAAAAGATTTTAGCTTACTAGGGAGCTAAAAGAGAAAATAGGGTAGCGCGCCTGCCACAACGCCTGTAGCTAAAAAAGGACGCTAGAAAACAGATTTACGAAGGCATTTAAGTCGTGTTTTAACGAAAAATCGATGGATATCGACCTTTTAGTAACCTGGAAAAGTTGATGTTCGGTCGTAGGATTAGGTGGTGATATACCTATTGCTCTAAAAGAGCTAAGGATAGTTAATTCCTTAAAGGAGGCTTTCTACGTATTCTAGAATAAGAGAAAAAGTCGCCTTTAGTAATAAAAGCTAGGCCCTGGCTTCTATAAAAGTATCGTGATAGCTCTGCAGAGTAGGCTATTAATAGAGGCTTAAATATTATAACGTTAAGTGGCTAAAGCGTATAAGTTAAATAGGGAAGTAAAATAGTAAGCAGGATCCTATTCTAATTATAATAGTTAATAAAATCTATAGTAACGTAAGATCCGTGGCTGTCTAAGATTAAAAGTTAATATAATCGTTAAGTCTTTTCTTTTATACAGCGATCGAATACCTACTTAAGCTAGGCAAGCCCAATATCGTTGTTTGTCTAGCTAGAGGGTAATAATGTAATAAAGACTTTGTGTTCTCCTGCATTAATATCCTCTACCCAGCTTGATTGGATGCCCTTATTAGCAGCCTTATAGATAAGGCTGGGTGGCAGAGCTAATCTATCAGCGCAGATATATGCCAGGAGCGTGATCCACGCGCGATTACCATCCTAGAGTGATGCCCTAACCTCCTTCTTTTCCCACATTAATCTGCTAAATATCCTTTTTGATCTACTAATAATACCAATCAGGCAGCCTTTCTCATCCATATTATAGATATAACAAGGATCTATGCGATATTGATCTATCTTACTATGTAAAAGGTTAAAAAAGTGGCGATATTTATCCACTGAATTAGCTTTGTGGCGATTGCTATCTATGCTGACTGTCTATTGTGAGATAAGATGAATGCTGTGTCGGTTAATAAAGCGCGTAACCTAGCTCTTGCTAATTGGCTCCTTTGCTATCGCAGAGGCGAAATTCTATATCATCTCCCTAGTAGGAGGTATATGTCTCTTTGTAAGTTTTTTGATATATCGTACAAGCTCCTCCTCTTGCTGTGGGGTGAGTTTCTGCTGCTTGATGTTCTTGACCTGTCGAGAGCGCGTTACTCCCCGATGCCTTCGGCCCAACGTAGATCGCTCAAGTCCATGCCTAGTAGCAACTTCTGTATATAAAAAATCTTCTCCTGGTTCTCGTGATTCGATTTTATTAATCGCAGCCTGATACGGGTTTATATTGGTGGAGTTGTCGCGTGCTGAAGTTAGGGTGTTTTGGTGTTGCGCGGGCATTACGCGAATCCGGGCATTACGCGCACGGACACGGTATAGGTAGATATACTTTATCCCTTTTTTTTTAACTAAGGTATCGTTTTTCGTTTTTAGTTTATATAAGAAATGCTTTACTACTAAGCTTTATTAAGATTCTTTAGAATTATTCGTGTATTTTTTTTTATAGTTTCTGCTATGTTGATTGCTTCTTCCGTCCTAATTACTGTAAGAAATATTTAATTAAAGAAATATAGGTGTCCTTCATAGTTTATATAAAATAGTGTATATTCAGTTACTGCTGATACTTTGTTGTTATATGCTAGTTATACTATAAGTGATAAGGAAATCTAGTTATTCTTTTAGTTATTATAGTAAATGCATAGGTACGTTTCAATTATCTAATTCGTACGTTCCGTTTGTCCGTTCGTCTGTGAATAATATACTGTGGATATCTTTCTTTTTATTCTAATAAGTGCTATAAGCGTTGTCTAGTAATTTAAAGTAAAGGGCTTATCGCTGTCGCTAATAATTATTTTTAGGATACTATAGTGTTATATAAGCTAATTTAGGATAAGGAATGCCAGTTCCTTAGCTATAGTTATTTTTTAATAAGGTAGTAATTCCACGTATTTAGTAAATTAATAAATAATGACTAATATAGCATTGTACCTTACTCCTTTTAATGGGTCTTTTAACTTAGGTAATTTAGTTATAAAGTCTATAGCAATGTCTTCCTATAGTGTTATAGGTATCTGGATTGCTTGCATTTCTCTATACTTAAGATATGTGGTATGCTTGTTTTGTTGGCAATCAGTATATTTCTATATATACCTTGTAATTACTTCTTTTATTCCTCTAAATAAGTGATTCCTATAAATACGTTCTATTGTTTTCTTAATGCCTAGGTGTCTATACATTAGGTTATTATAGTATTATTATATAACTTTATTTTATTATTCCTTAGGTACTTCTTGCATTGTAATATGGAGTTAGTTAAGTTATGCTATAGGTTCGAGAGATCTATTTATATTTTATTATAGTATTTTAAAGTAGGTTTTTACTTTTTTTTATAAAGTTATTTTATTAGCTAAGCGTATCTGCTTGCCTATTCTTTTCTCTTATTATATAAATAACCTTAAACTTATATTATCTAGTAATTTATAACTATTCCTATTGTCGCGGTGTAAGTTCTTTTATTATTATAAATTATAGTAGACTTTTATAGTCTATATAAATCTTTAGCGTTAAGTAGCTAAAGGCGTAAATCCTCTAGTATTTTGGTACTCTTATAATAGCGTAAAATTCCTTACCTTGTACGTTGTATCTGTATCGGCGCAGGTCACTCAAAGGATCGATGTTGGCGTATCTCCTAGCAGAGGCATGTGGGAGTGCGTGTATAAGAATGTAGCCTCGAATGAATTAAGTGCCTATAGGCCTGGTACGAAAGGATACGGAAAAGGTACTGAACTACAAAGGCCCCAAGCTCCTCTAAATACACCTCTTCCCAGATGGCTAGCTAGCACATAACTGCCATAGGTTGACCGTCGGTCTGATGGATCCGAAATAGGTCCGAATCGGATCCGTAGTTCCCCATCGGTCTGATAGATCCGAAATTGGTCCGATACGGATGAGTGTCGGTTTTCGGATGATCTCGAATCCTGTCTTGACTGGCCAAGGGTTCTCGTGTCGACGAGCGATTGTTCCTGTTACAGTATCGTGTTTCTGTATTATTAAATTTTCGTAAGTAATACGCAATTAGGTGCTATTTACTATTCTTTTCTTATTTTGCACATACGCCTATCGCGAGATCGCCTACGTCTGTCTTAAATTATAGTGGTTCTTTATTCTAAAAATTGATAAGTGCTAGTGGCATAATACATGCTATTTTTAAGAGTTAGAATAATATTCAATACTCTATTGTCTATATAAAGGGTATATCCTTTTTTATAAGGTCTGTTAGGGGTATCGTGATTTTTATGTAGTCCCAAATAAATTATTAATTAAATCTATAAAATTTAAAGAATTCTTAAATACTTTATACGGTCTTTAGTTTTAGCTACTTTTTATTATATTTAATTTTGTTAGGTGCTATTTTAATTCTATTTATGCTAATAATATGTCCTAGAAATTCTAGTTTTTATACGTGGAATTTACACTTCTTTGGTTTGATTCGTAGGTGTACTCTATCCAGTGCTTTTAGTACTGTCTATACGTGTGGTACGTGAGCTGTCTCGTTTTTAGAGAAGACAAAATTGTCGTCTATGTATGTAATAATAAATATATCTAGATAATTGCGTAAGATATTATTAACTAGTGCCTAAAAGGTTACTAGGGTATTAGTATGTCTAAAAGGTATAACTATATATTTAAATAGTTTATAATATATTCTAAACGCTGTCTTCCACTCCTTACTTTTTTAATACCTATAAGGTAGTATATATCTTATAAATTTGTTATTATAATGGTCTTTGCTCTTAAGAGTTAGTCTTAAAGTTTTAAGATATTTAGTAGTAGGTATTAATTCTTAATTATTATATTGTTAAGTTTCTTATAGTCTATATAGGATCTTAGTTATCTATCCTTTTTTAGTACAAATATAGAAGGACTAGCTACTAGTAACTTTAAAGGTCTAATATATCTTTTTGCAAGATTTATCTTAATAAATTCCTTTTTCTGCTAGAGTTCTTTTTTTAGTTTTATTATATAGTAGTTTAAAGGGTGGCGTCTTCTCTTCTTCTAAGTTATTTGTATAATCCTAAAGTTAATATTCTAAAAGGTTTGCTTTTCCTTCTCTTATAGTAAACATATAATTCCATGCTTGGTAGCATTCTAAAATTTTATAGTTTATGCTGTTATCTATCTTCTTGTGCTTTATAACCTGATGGTTCCTGCCAGCATTTGCCAAGGATTTTTCCCGTTTTTTAACTATCCGTCGCGAGACTATATTATTAATAGCTCTCTTATTTACTATTATACTCTATTAGTGCGTAGGCTTTACTTATAATATATAGTTATAGTGCTTAAAGAATAGCTATTTTCTTTTTTAATTAATTATAGGATTATGCTTCCTTAACTAGGGTAGTCTTAAAATTACATCGTAATTAGCTTTTTTAATAACGTTAAGGGTGATTAGTTCCTAGTTTCTATAAATCTTAAGAATTATCTTAACCTTCTATTTAATTCTTACTTTGCTAGGCATTATTTATCTATTTATAATATAAATAGTAGAGGGTATAGCCTTCTTACGTTTATAGAGCCCTGCTTTATTAAGTGCTTTTTTTAATATAAAGCTCTCTTGTGCTCCTAAATTTTGCATAGCTATTATTTATATTCCTTTAAGCTATACTAATAGCTTAATTAATGCCTAGCTATTAATAGTATTTAATTCTCTAAAGGCGTTCTCTTGCCTAAGCTTAGGTCTAAAAAAGATACTTTCTTAATAAGTAGTTTCATAGGTCTTAGCATTCCTTCTTTATTTTATAGACATTCATTATATCTTTCCTATAAATAGGTTGCTTTACTAAATTCTCTTCCCTCTACTTTATCCCAGCGTACTAGTTGTCTATAGTAGTTCCTTAGTCTAATTCTGTTGAGTGCTTTATCCTACTTATGTTCTTTAAAATCTAAGTAGAGGCATGTTTACTATTCTATTAATATATAGCTTCTGTTAATTAATATTAATAGTACGTTATTAGTAGCTTTATCTAAATATAAAAAGTACTTAGTTTCGCGTTTATCTTAGAGGTCTACGTTATACTTTATAATTAGGTAATTAAACTATTTTTATTAATATTATTATTTTTATTTTAGAAAACATTTTTCTTACTTTCTTACGTAGTGCGTGGTGTATTAATCGTACGTATAGTATCTCTATTAAAGGGTACTGTAATTAGGGTTTTAGTAGTCTAGGTAGTACTTTAGTTTATAATTATCTTTTTCTTTAATGTATGTCTTGCGTAAATCTTAATATTTATATCTATAGTCAGCGAATTCTCACGCGGCTTCACAAATTAGGTTAGTTTATTTTAGTAGATACGTGACGTACCTAGTTTCTATTACTAAGTATCCAAAGTCTCCTTTTCTAGATTATTTTATTTTTAGAAAGTTAAAGACGTTCTATTACTTAGCTTTCTTTAGAGATTGTCTTACATTTAGGTGTAGTATAGGAGAGTATTTGTCAGATTTGATAGTGTTCTGTCACTTTGAGATAATGCAATGATGAGAATTTGATGGATGTGATAATTGATTGATGATGTTCGTGTTCTGTGTTCCTGGAATGCAGATGTGTGCGAGGCTCTAAATAAGTGCCGCTGCAGCGCTAGCCCTATTTAGAATAGTACAAAAGAGAGAGTGCTCCAGCCTTATATCCACAACAGATAGAGGCTATATAATCGGACAGGTAGCTATTGCCACGTGTAAGAGGTTAGTCGTGCTAACCTTAGTCTATATTTTTAGGTAGTCCTGTACGAAGTAGCCCTATTCTTTGCATTAGAGGTAGGCTTTATTCTTAAATCTTTACTTTTACTCTTCTTATAAGATACTATCCTTACCCTAGTAGCCCTTTTTTAGCTTATATAGCTGCTTCCCTTTGCCGTTTTTCTTTTTATACCACTAGGCTTTATTAGGTATAATAACGTCCCTATTCTTATCCCTTATCGTAAGTCGGGTGCTAGTTTCTTTTCTAGAGAGTAGTTAGGTGCTATACTATTTTTCTATCTTTCGCTTATATAGGCGATTGTCTACTTTAATAGTATTATTTATAAGCTCTTCTAAATTATCTACTTTTCCTTAATAGACTAGTTTATCCTTAACTATCTCCTTTAGCCTATTATAGTAAGTAATTATAAGTACGATTTCTCCCTATCCGTTAAGTTCCGCTATAATCTATTTAAACTCTAAAATATAAAGTACTATTAATTTTTCTTAGCGTAGGCGTTAGAGGCGTATTTTAGCCTAATATTCTTTATTAATTATACTAATATTTCTTTTATAGCTTTATAAAAGGCCTCTTAATTCTTAAAGGCATCCTTAGTAGCGTTTAACTTATAACTCTTAAGCTTGCTATACTTAAGGAAGTTATTTGTAATGAGGTAAGCGCCCCGCTTACTAAGCCAATACTATGTGACTTCCTCACCTGCACCAAAAGGTACGCACGAGAATACTTAAGCCAAGTATTACTCGTATAGTATAATATATATAGGATATGCTAGGGTCAGCCACTAGCGCTAGTGTTTGATCCTAGCCTAGCCGGAACCTCTATAAGCGAGAGAAGGCCACGTGTTCGACCGTGCCTACCTCGTTACATTATTAATTATTAGCCTAGTCTATATAGCTACCTTATCTTATATATTTATATAGGTGACTAAGATCTTATCTTATTCTATCTTAAACCTTCTTAGATTATAATAGATAAATAGTTTTATTTACCTTAAGAACGTTCCTAGGTAGCCCTTACTAGTATAAGGTTTAGGCTTAGGAACTTTTAGTTAATGCCTTATATATTCTTATCTATTTATTTTCTTACTTATCTTATTAATAATTTCTTAAAGCTAGGCTATCTAAGTCGCTTACTTAATAACTAGTTCTCTTAGTATTCTTTTTCTGTTCGCTAGGGCTTGTAACAGGAACAATCGCTCGTCGACACGAGAACCCTTGGCCAGTCAAGACAGGATTCGAGATTATCCAAAAACCGACACTCATCCGTATCGGATCAATTTCGGATCTATCAGACCGATGGGGAACTACGGATCCGATTCGGACCTATTTCGGATCTATCAGACCAACGGTCAACCTATGGCAGATATGTGCTAGCTAGCTATCTAAAAAGAGGTGTATTTAGAGGGGCTTAGGGCCTTTATAGTTTAGTACCTTTTCCGTATCCTTTCGTACCAGGCCTATAGGCACTTAATTTATTTAAGGCTACTTTCTTATACACGCACTCCTATATGCCTCTACTAGGAAATACGCCAATATTAATCCTTTGAGTGACCTGCGCCGATACAGGGCTAAGGTTATCGAGCTAGGTCCTGCTATTATACTATAAGGTAGTTAAAGTGTTATAGGGCTCTCTTACTTAGTCTAATCTAAGTTAGAGTAGTAAGGTAATAAGGTACCTTATAAATTATTAAGTAGTATAAGTTAATACGACACTTAGCGCGTGCTAGATAATTTAATTTTATAATAAATAAAATAACTATTAGTCTGTATAGGAGAACGCACTTACATAAAAGATATATAAGTTAACTATAAGGAGCGTATAAAGGAAACTATCCTATATATATATCCTCCTTGTCCTATAGAATCCCACGGTATCCCATACTCTAGTTCCATAGGATCTCATGGGATATCTTGGGACGTTACGTGACCATGGTCACGTGGTCCTATAATGTCTTATAGTCTTGGCGTCTGAGACAGCCTGAGACATTACGTAATCCTAAGGTGGGGCCTAATTGTCGTTATAAGGCCCGTCGTCCCACCTTCGACTTCTGGATCGTAATAAGATAGTGTTAAGATCCCAAAGAGGTAGCTATTCTCTAAGGGGCTAAGGTTGGTTCTCGGGCAGGAGTACTAGTAGGACAGGAAAGGGTTATAGTGATAGCTTACGCCTGTTACTAAGGGCGTTAGTATTAAAGGTATATACGGTATAATTAAATTAACAAGGTTGCTTATTCAGATCTAAACGATAGATTAATAAACAGGTTAAATATAAATGCCTTAAGGGTATTCGTATAGGTTTATATACAAGAGGGGTAAACCTTACCGTTTATCTCTCTTTCTACTATTCTTAGATTCTAATAGATGGTCGCGCTGTCCGTGGATGGTGCACCTTCTATAATCTTAGCAGGATAGTATGTCTTGGCTGGATAGTACATTACGTGACCTTGGTTACGCGACCCTGCCAAGTGTCACTTCCACTAAGGCCCGTTAGTCCTCCGCGTTCTATACATGTTTAGATCCTAACATTACCTCCCCTCTTTTAGATAGCGTCCTTGGTATCCTTGTTCCGCGCCCCTTAGCTGTAGATACGGTCGTCGCATATAAATACTCGCGTAAGTCGCTGTTTTCGTGTTCTAGTCTTAATGCCTTCCTAACTATGCCTAAGGATCCTAAGCCCCGTAAAGCGCGCGCGCCTCGCAAGAAGACTTTAACCTAAGAGTAACGTAATTATATTCGCCATGTCGAAGAGAGTAGTAAAGAGATGCCTTTTCGTTATAGTCGCTATAAAAAGCTAAACATTTGTTATTTTATAAATACTGTATCTAGTTGTTGCGCTGGTTGTATCGCTGCAAGAAGCGAGTGTGAATTATTTATTCCTAAAGAGGAGTGGGAGAAGGTAGAGGATAAGGAACGTAAAAAATAATTAGCTCTAGCTTACGCTGAGGAAGAAGCGTTACGCGATTAATAAGAACTTACTTACTATAAGCGTAAGTTATTAGAAATTAAGAGTTGTAAGAGGTTATTCGCGCGTTAGGATAGGAAGTTACTAGACGCCTAAGATAAGGTGTAAGAGATAGAGAGCTCGAGTGCGAATGCTCTGTTCTAAAATAATTTCTTCGCTAATCTAGGCTAGTTACTGGCCAATAATCCCTTTCTTAATCTATTAATAGATTTTCTTCTTAACGAATTTTTATTAGGTTCTCCTCTAATCGTTCCTAATTCCTTCTTATGGTCTAACAATAGTATTGTGCTAATAATTAGTAATAGTTATTAAGGTTTGCTTCTAGTTCCTATGTGTCTTCTAAGTGTAAATATCCTTTTTACTTAATTAAGTAGGTTCGTGGCTAATCCGTGTGTTATAGTATCTTCTTAACTTCGAATTCGGTTTCTTCCTCTAGCTAGTAATAGAAGGTGGTTTCGACTGGTGTCTCTAGGTCCGCTGGTTCTAATCGGTCTATATAGAATACTAGGTGTATTTTGGCGTCTGGTGGTAATTCCAATTAGTAGTTAACCGGTGATATTTGTTTGGAAATGAAAAATGGCCTAACCTTAATATAATCTAGTTTCTTGTGCTTTTTCTTCTAAGTTCGAAGATTTTTCGTAAGTAGATATGCTTTATCCCCCTTCTTTAGCTAAGGTGCCGTTTTTCTTTTTTGGTTCGTGTAGGAAATACTTTGCTGTTAAGCTTTCTTAAGGTTCTCTTGGAGTTGTTAATGTATTTCTTTTATTTTTGTAGCTGTGTTGATGGCTTCTTCCGCTCTAATGGCAGTAGGAAATGTCTAATTAAAGAAATATAGATATCTTCTGTGGTTTGCATAGAACGGTGTATATCCAGTTACTACTAATATCTTATTGTTATATGCTAATTGTGCCATTAGTAATAGGGAAATCTAGTTATTCTTCTGGTTGTTGCAGTAGATGCGTAGGTACGTTTCTATTATTTAATTCGTACGTTCTGTTTGTCCGTCCGTCTGTGGGTGGTAGGCTGTTGATAGTTTTCGTTTTATTCTAATAAGTGCCATGAGTGTTATCTAGTAGTTCGAAGTAAAGAGTTTGTCTCTATTGCTAATAATTGTCTTGGGAATGCCATAATGTCGTATAAGTCGATCTAGGATAAGGAACGCTAGTTCCGTTACTGTTATTGCCTTTTTGCACGATAGTAATTCTACATATTTAGTAAATCTGCACACTATTACTAGTATTACGTTGTAACTTACTCTGTTTATGGGATCCTTTAACTTTAGCAATCCTATAATAAAGTCTATTGCGATGTCTTTCTATAGTGCTGTGGGTATCTAGATAGCTTGCATTTCTCCGTATTTAGGATGTGTTGCGTATTTATTACGCTGGCAATCTGCGCATTTGCGTATGTAGGTTGTTACTACTTCCTTAATTCCCTTGAAGCTGTAGTTCCTTTGGATTAGCTCTATTATTTTTTTAATTCTAGGGTGTCTATATGCAGGGTCGTCGTGGTATTATTGTATAACCTTTGTTTATTATTCCTTTAGTACTTCCCGTGTGAGTATAAGGAGTTGATTAAGTTCTGCTGTTAGTTCTAAGGAACTGTTAGGATTTTTCTTTAGTATTACAGAGTAGGTTTTAACCTTTTCTCTATTATTATTTATTCTACTAAGAGCGTCTGCTCGTCTGTTTTCCTTGCCTAGGGTGTATATAATTTTAAATTTATATTATCCTAGTGTTTCTAACTATCTTCCTTGTCGTTGGTTCAGTTCTTTCGTGGTTGTGAAACGTGTGAGGTTTTTGTAGTCTGTAAAGATTATAAGTTCTAAGTAACTATGTGCATAGATCCTCTAGTGTTTAATAGCTTTTATAATCGCGAGTAGTTCTTTGTCGTGTACTTTGTATCGTAATTCTTTGAGTGTAAACTTGTGTGCGTAGTATGCAATTAGGTGCTATTTACCATTCTTTTCTTATTTCGCGCATGCTCCGACTGCTAAGTCGCTTACGTCTGTTTTGATACGCAGGGGTTTGTTGTCCTAGAAGTGTATAAGGACTAGTAGCGTAATACATGCTTTCCGTAGCGTTTAGAATGCTTACTCGCATTCTTTTGTCTAATTAAAAGGTTTATCTTTCTTTATAAGGTTCGTAAATGGTAGCGTAATTCTGGAGTAGTCTATGATAAACTATCTATTAAATCTAGTAAATCTAAGGAAGGCTCGTACTTTCTTAAGGTTAGTAGGTAATTTCTACTTCTTTACTTCCTTAATCTTCGAAGGGCTTACTTAGATACCTTCGGTATTAATAACATGTCCTAGAAACTCTAATTCTGTAATATAGAATTTACATTTCTTAAGTTTTAATTATAGGTTAGCGCTATCTAGTGCTTGTAGTACTATTTATACGTGTTATATATAATCCTTCTCTTGTTTAGAGAATATCAGGATGTCGTCGAGGTAGGTAACTATAAATATGTTAAGGTAGTTCCTTAGTACGTTATTAATTATTACTTAGAACGTTGCTGGTGCGTTCGTGAGTCTAAAAGGCATAACTTGGTACTTAAATAGTCCGTATCTAGTTTAAAAGGCTATCTTCTACTCGTCACCTTCTGCTATTCGTATAAGGTAGTATCCGTCTCGTAGGTTAAATTGTGTGAATATCTTAGCTCGTCCTAGCCTGTCTCGAGACTCTTGTATGTTTGGTAGTGGGTATCTATTCTTAATTGTCATGTTATTTATCCTTCTATAGTTAATGCATGGACGTTGTATTCTATCCTTCTTTATAATAAATATTAAGGGTAATGCTGCTGGCAATTCTAACTTACGTATCTATTACCTCTTAAGGGCTTTCTTTAGGAATTCGCGTGTCTATTAGAGTTCTTTTGCGCTTTATCTATATAGTAGTCTAAAGGGTGGCGTCTTTCCCTCTTTAAGAATAATGCAATAATCTTAGTGTGTATGCTTAAGAAAGGCGTTAGCTCCTTTCTCTTCCTAAAACAAATAACTCTATTCCTTATATTTATTAGGGATATTAAGAGGTGTGCTGTTCTCTTTATACTTACGCTTTATAACTTAGTAGTTCCTGCTAGCGTCTACTAAGTTAGTTTCGTGTTTATCGACTTCTAGTCGCGAGACTATGTTATTAATAGCTCTCTTATCTACTATTATGCTTTGTTAATGCGTAGGCTTTGCTTGCAATGCACAGTTGTAGCGCTTAAAGAATAGCTCTTTCTTTTCCTAGTTAACTATGGGGTTATGCTTCCTTAATTAGGGTAATCCTAAAATCACGTCGTGATTGGCTTCTTCGATAATGTCGAGGGTAATCGATTCCTGGTGTCTATGGATCGTAAGGGTAGTTTCGACCTCGTATTCAATGGTTGCTTTGCTAGGCATTAGTTGTCTATTCGTAACATGAATAGCATAGGGTATGGCCTTCTTGCGCTTATAGAGTCCCGCTCTATCAAGTGCTTTTCTCGACATATAGCTTTCCTGTGTTCCTAAGTCTAGCATGGCTTTCATCCATGTTCCTTTAAGCTATACTAGTAGCTTAATTAATGCCTGACTGTTCGTGGCATTTAGTTCCTTAAAGGCGTTTTCTCGCCTAAGTCTAGGTCTAAAAAAGACATTTTCTTCGTAACTAGCTCTATAGGTTCGAGGTGTCCTTCCTTCTTTTTCCCTTAAGGCTACTGCTAGGCCTCTTTTAGGATAGCTTCACCGTCTTCTTCCTTTGTTACTATTTTAATCCTAAGGGTCGTGGTCCC
Source organism: Bimuria novae-zelandiae CBS 107.79 (assembly GCA_010015655.1). NCBI lineage: Eukaryota > Fungi > Ascomycota > Dothideomycetes > Pleosporales > Didymosphaeriaceae > Bimuria > Bimuria novae-zelandiae. The sequence continues at coordinate 131,657 of ML976693.1, forward strand.
TTTTAGTACGCGATTGAACCTATGCTTTTCTTTTTACTCCCTATGTTCCTTATAGTTAGGGTGTAAGCATGTTTGCCATTTATCTAACGCGTATTTTCTATTAACTAGTAGTAATAGTGCTTAGTTTAGTGCTTAGTTAAGGTGTGGAAAGTATCGCGTTTTACATTTATTTTAGAGGTGAACGTTATAATAGTTAATAGGGTAGTTAAACCACTCCCATTTGCATCGTTGGTATGTTTGGGGAAAGTAGCTATATTCCTTAGCTTAGTAATAAAGGGTATATTAATCTTCTCTATAGAGGGTCTATTATATAGTCTCATGCGTAGGGTTGCAGTGGTCCAGGTCGTACTATAGTTCGTAGTTCGGGTTTTCGTTTAGGTACTTCTTTTTAGGGTCTTCGTGGGCATAGCGATAGTCTGCCATTTCACGTGCTGCCTTGCTAACTATATTAGGTTAATAGGCGTAGTAAAATGCAGCTATATAGTTTTATTATTCTATTACTGTAAACCCGAAGTCTCCTTCCCTTAGTTAGTATCTTTCTAAGAAGTCGAAAACATTTATCGTCTTACTAGTAACAGGTTTGCTCTAGCTAGGGTGAGGTATAGGAAATTAAGGTATTAGCTCCTTTTCTTTCTTATTCGAACTTTTATATGCATCCTTGTAGAGTTATAAGTTAAGTAACTCTAATTGTTCTAATTCTTTGTCGTGGATATTAACTTGTTTAATAGCGTTTATTACTTGCTATTCTTCGTCGGTTGTTTCTTTGTCGACGGTTAGTACGTTTAGTTACCTAGTAATCTTATTCTTAGATCTACAGTTCCTGGCTATGTGGCCTGGTTTACTATATATAAAACATTTACGCGTCTCGGTCCCCTGTCGTCGGATTCTATCTAAGATACGTTAGTTAGGCTTTTAGAAGCCTGTAACCTTTCCTATTCCCTTTTCCAGGTTGTTAAACTAGACATCTTTTATTAGTTAGGGTCCGTAATAGTTACGTTGCTGGCGTCAAGGTGTTTTTAGTGGCGCCTTATAGACTATAGGTGCCTGTCGTCCGAAACTGGCGTTCCTTAGATTCCTGCGGAATTCTTCCTACAAGGCGAACCATTCCCTATTAATACAGATAGTCTCTTTATATAGTTCTTCTAGGGTCTCTACCTTTATACTACTACGTAGTAGTTCCTCGCGCACGTTGCGTTTAAGTCCTTATTTATTTATTATTTTAAGAAATTTGTCCTCTTAGTCGAGTTGCACGGCGTACTTGCGGAATTTAGCTATATACTTAGCTACAGATTATTACTATTAGATTGTCTAGATCGCACGCTTAGCAATAGCGGTTTTATTAGTAATTCTAAATATCTATTAAAGGCATTTCTTAAAGTTGGCGTAGTCCTTAATAATATTAATAGTATCTTTATTACTGTTAATGTAGTCTTTATCCTCGTTGTCGTAATCCATATCTAGGTATTTAACTAGGTAAGGATAGATCTATTCTTTAGCGCTTCCTCGCATATAGGTCACTGCGAAGATAACCTTCTTTTTATCTTTAAAGTCTTAGTTTTAGTTAAAGAAGTAGAGGTCTAGTTATAATAGCTAGGTGTTAAGGAGGGTACGATTACTATTATATAAGTCAGGTTTATGTGCCTTGTTCTTGCCATCCCCCATAGGGGTGACGTGGTTGTCCGAAGCTATGGAAGAGGTAGGGGTCCTAGTAGTACTTATATTAAGGGTGTTTAAGATGTTAAGATCCTAAAGAGGTAGCTATTCTCTAAGGGGCTAAGGTTAGTTCTTGGGCAGGAGTACTAGTAGGACGGGAAAGGGTTATAGTAATAGCTTACGCTTGTTACTAAGGGCGTTAGTATTAAAGGTATATACGGTATAATTAAATTAACAAGGTTGCTTATTCAGATCTAAATAATAGATTAATAACAGGTTAAACACGAATGCCTTAAGGGTATTCGTGTGGGTTTATATACAAGAGGGGTAAACCTTACTGTCTATCTCTCTTTCTATCGTCCCTAGATTCTAATGGATGGTCGCGCCGTCCGTGGATGGTGCACCTTCCACAATCTTGGCAGGATGGTATGTCTTGGCTGGATGGTACATCACGTGACCTCGGTTACGCGACCCCGCCAAGTGTCACTTCTACTAAGGCCCGTTGGTCCTCCGCGTTCCATACATGTTCAGATCCTAACAAAACTACGCTCTACGGTCTTTAGGAACTTCCGGACTAGTTCTTTACAGCCTAGTCGTGTCCGCCCCCGGCCCAACGTTACTCCCACTCTCTATGCCATACTCCCCATGCCTCCCCGGTCTCGTCGGTGACAAAGGCGGTGTAGATGGATACGGCGGATTAGTACCTGCCGTAGTAGGACGATTCGACGATGGCCGCCTCGAAATGTGGCTGATACTAACCGGTGAAGCAGGCTCAATCCTCATCTCAATCACATGATGGATAGGCGAAACCGGCGAACTGGCCTCCGTCCCCTTTCCGTGATTCGAAGCGGGTGAATGCGGCGCCGTGCCAACGGCGTGAAAGGGTCCCTGTGTATCGATGCGTGGCGAGTGCCCGTTCAGCCCGGTATGCCCACGGTTATGCGAAGGGCTCGACCGCAACGGTTGCGCCGTCGACGTCGTCGCTGCCGGACTCCTCGTCGGCTCACTCATCCCGTACGCAGTGTCGTGTTCCACGCCATACCCACCTCCAGCTCCAACTCCAGCCGCCGTCCCCGTCCCCTTCCCCGGAAGTCCCCACGCAGGCTGCCCCGCAAGGTGGCAGTGGTAATAATACAGAAACACCAGCGTCGTGAGCAAAAACAATGCACTATGCCACATCCCTCACGTTAGCAAAATCCCACATGCACAAAGCAAGGAAAACAGAATAAAAGAAGACCGAACTCACAACTCCACCCCCGCAAATACACACGCAGCAACCCCGCTCCTCCACGCACTCCTACACCCCCCGCACACCGCGAACACGACACCCACTACCCGCAGCTCCTCGCCGTACTCGGAGAACACGTCCAGATATCCGCCCAGCGCCGTGCAGGTCGCGAGCCAGAAGAGCGTGCCGAGGAGGTCGAGGGCGAGCGCGATGCGCGGGTCGTAGATGCAGCGCTGGGTTATGTGCAGCGGGGTGGTGAGCGGGAGAATGAGGAGTGTTAAGAGGGAGATGAGGAGCGTGGAGATTAGTGGGGGGCGGAGAGGGCCGCCGGAGTAGAGGGAGAGGGGGTAGGCGGTTGTGGCAAGGGTGGTGAGGGCGAGGAGGAGTTGGAGGGTGCGGGGGATGAGGAGGTAGGGGTCTGAGTGTGTGTGTGTGTGTGGTTAGCTTGTGGGTTTGAAATTTTGATGATATGGGATGGGGGACTTACGGACGGAGACGGGGCCGCCAGCGGGGATGTATGCCATGTTGGAGGGTGGGGAGGTGAGTGAGTGTGTGGACGCCAGAAGTAATGTTTGCCTGCAAGAGAAGCATTTTGAGACGGAGTATGGTATAGGGCGAGACAAAGACGTTGTTCCTGCGCCCGTCGATGCTTGCGGTTGCCGACTCTCGCATTCCAAAGGGGTGGTACAAAGAACTCCCCTTAACTACACCGCCCATCAATCCCATCCTCCAGAACAACCACAACAACGGAGTCTATATAAATCTGAAACTTTTCTCAAGCCACAATCGTTGTCAAAGAGCCCTTTCCCTCCAATGTTCGGTACACATTCTTGGATTAAGCTGGATATAGATGTGAGGGATACGCACACTGATCGACTAAGTTCCGCGAGCCGGAGAAGTGCCGCAGGAGGTACTGATTTCGCGCGGAAAGGCGGCTTACAAGTAGTGTCCAGAGCGGGGCTAGCCGCGCGCGTGAAGACCGGGCGCGCGGGGGAGTGTGAGATGGGTAGTCGCAGTCGTCATAAAGGGATTAGGGTGAGTAGCTCGGGTTTGTATATGGATTGGTGCTGTGTGGAAACTGTTGCAGTGCACCCTCGCTGGCAAACGTCATATCTCTTCTGCATCCTACCATCGGCGAAAACCAACGGGCATGAGGCATAGTATATTCATGTCTATCATTAAGCTGTTCTGACCGGACGTGTCGGTATACTAGCCACACTAGCTAGCTTCGATCCACCCGATATCGTCAATGTGCCTTCACGCGGTCTGTGTACCGTAACCCCGGATCTGCTCCGCGAAAGCCCAGCTCTGGTTCTCAAGCTGCACGTTCTCGTCCAGGTCCACGCCTTCCTTCGTGATGGTGGCAATGGAGTACTTGTCCATACTCCGAGCATCCCTGTAGAACAGCACTTTCATGCACTCCTTAACCAAGTTCACGGCCTCCTCTTTACTGACGTTCTTCACCGAATCCTCGTCCGGAATTGTCCTCCTCATGATCGGTTGTGCAAGATGCGCTCCGAAGCCAGTGGCAAGGGTCGGTGATGAGAAGGTAGTTCCTAGCAAATCGGCACTAGCGAGGAAGGGCTTCGACTCGCCGTCAAGACCAGCTATCAAGAGGTGGTTCCACAGCGGGTTGAAGTCGGACCGGCGCTTGTACATGACCTTGGCGAGGTATGTGTGGAGGTTTTTCGCGTTGAGCGGATCGTCAGAGCCTGAGTAGTTCTCCCGGATATCGAGGGAGTTGAGCAGACGGTCAAGGTACTGCATGTCTGAGACGTCGCCGCCGAACCCTACCACGACCGTCTCGTTGAACTTGCGCAGACGCTTGACGTCCGTGAACCGAGCAAGGGAGCCATATGAAGCTAGTGAATTCCGTCAACATAATTCCCCAATGTGTTGACGTCGGCGTTCGCTATTCGTACCTAGGTTGTCTGCGGCAATCACCACGCCGTCCTTGAACTTGGCTGCTACGACCGAGGTTCCGGTCACGATGGGGCTTTGTGTATGTTGATTCGGACCGGCGGTTTGGAAATGCGAGTGGTCATAGGCACCATACACATCGTCTCTAGGCTGATATATAGTTAGTAACGGTGGTGCATCTGATGGTGAGCTCCACTGACACGACCCCAAGCTTGCGGGAGGTGGTTCATGATCGCGAATTTGGTCTTTAGGGTTGGGCGGGAGAGAAAGAAGGTGTCGTGACGGCCGATTCGGAGTTCAGAGGTGCTGTTGAAGGTAAAGCTGCGGAGGTGAGGGCGTCAGGCAGCTTGAACGCGCAGTTGCGACCCCGGTGCCAAGACACCTGGCCCAAGCTCCCATCATCACTCTCTTTTCTATACTCTCCATCCAGCGAATGTTAAACATCAAACATGCTCGGAATTGACTACGTAAGTAGCGACGAAGAAGACGTTTCGTCCGTTGCAAAACCTGAGGTTAGTGTTGTAAAATGATCAAGAAAGGGCGCGATAGCTACTAATATCGAGTTGCCAAAACCACCTCTACCAGCAGTTGTATCGGCTCCAGAGCCTGCTCCAGCGCCAGTTGAAGAGAAACCAGCACCAACGGCTTTGCCAGAAGGACCCGCTCAAGGGCGTAAGTCATTGACAGCACGTGGCTGCAATTGCAACTTTCTAATCACGGTACTCAGCTTCTGCAACACCACTGCCCGAGGACGATGAAACGCAAGATATCACTCCGCCAGGATCCCCTTTCACTTCGAATCGTCTGATGATGCAGAGCCTGACGCTACCTCCGGTCCCCAATCTAGATATACCACCATCACCACCAGGCTCACCACCACAAAAATCAACCAAGAAGTTTGCACAATTTCTGGAACTCAAGAAGAACGGTCAACATTTCAATCAAAGGCTCGAGGGCTCGCCAGTTGTGCGTGATCCGAACCATTCTAGGAAATTGATGGACTTTGCTGGCGTGAGTGACCTCGACTGGCTCGGTCGGTGCCTCTATACTAACAATATGCTAGATCAACGATGAGGATCAGTATGTCTCTACGCTACCAGAGGGTCTTGGCGTACCGGCGGTATGGCCGGAATGGGCTTATGGTGACGCGCTCAACGCCTCCCAGAAGAAGATTAACAAAGTGAAGGAGAGCGAACGGTCGAAGGTGCCCCGGTATTCAGTAGACTTTGTGCCGGCCGAATCCGGTGCCTCCAGCGGTTCAGGCACGCCTGCAGGGAAAAAGTCACGGCAGAGCGCAGCTGAGAGAGTCATGGCGGGACTGGACAGACCAAAGGACAGGCGATGATGTATCCTCGGTCGCCTGTCTAGATAATAGTCTTGTGTAGTACAGAGTACCATGTTTCATTCTCCAGATAAGCTAGTAGCTCAACTCTCCACAAACTCAAAGAGCCCGTGTCTGACCGGTCTTCTATGGGCGTGTGAATAGTTGTATCACGTGTGGTTTCTTCCAGCTTGCGCACGGGCCGCCACAAGCAGTACGTTCGACGCGGAGCTGCCTGCCAGAGCCATCAGCAACACCGACCGACCCCACGCCACTCACCTCGCTCTCCCGCTCGAAACCCTTTGATACCTCCTCGATTCTACTTATTCTGAAATCAAGACCCCGCGCACTGTCAAGATGGCCGCAATGTTCTCCGGTGCTCCTCCGCAAGGTGGTCCAGGCTACTCGTTCAAGCAGACCCCCACAGCAGCTCCGGCGGGCGAACGACAGCACGGCTTCTACCCGTAGGTGGCTCCTCTAACAATAAATATGTATGATTACTCAAACATGCAGCTACACCGACAACGGCGGCTCAACACTCGGAATCTCGGGCGCCGACTTCAGCATCCTCGCGGGCGACACTCGCTCAACGTCCGGCTACAACATCAACACGCGATACGCGCCCAAGCTCTTCAAGATCGGCGGCGAGGGGCCGGAGAACAAAGGCGCACGGATAGTGCTCTCAGTGGTGGGGTTCGCGGCGGACGGCGATGCATTGAAGGAGCGCCTCGACACTATCGTCAAGATGTACAAGTACCAGCACGGCAAACCCATGACGGTGTCGGCCTGCGCACAACGCCTCAGCCACATTCTCTACAACAAGCGCTTCTTCCCGTACTACGTGCACGCGATCCTGGGTGGGCTAGACGAGGACGGCAAGGGCGCGTTGTACTCGTACGACCCGGTGGGCAGCTACGAGCGGGAGCAGTGTAGGGCTGCGGGCGCGGCGTCATCGCTCATCATGCCGTTCTTGGACAACCAGGTCAACTTCAAGAATCAGTACGTGCCGGGGAGCGGCACCGGCCATCAACTTCAGGCAAAGCAAGCTACACCGCTGTCGCGGGATCATGTCGAGGATTTGGTGCGGGATGCCTTCACGAGCGCGGTGGAGCGACATATTGAGGTCGGTGATGGGCTGCAGATGATGATCATCACCAAGGACGGCATCCAAGAGTCGTTCACGCCGCTGAAGAAGGACTAGAGGAGTGTCGCAGAGGGGATGAGAGTGGGGGATTTCTGGGCCGGCAGCATAGCCGGTCTGTATGAATAGCATCCCACGGCGTAGAACGAAGCAATGACACAACTTTGGCCGGGATCAACGTGGCCAATGTAATTCACCACGACTCCACCACTTTCCTGACGTGCGTATGGTTGTTTCCGCTTTTCTGATTCCGAGCTTCGAGTTGGACCTCATATTTTATCTTCATTCCATCGTCCTTGTCCGTATACCCTTTTCCATGCCTCTTTCCACTTTTCCTACACTGGTAATACGGGTCTGAGCTGCGAGAGCTAGTTTTGTAGTACCCACCACGTACGATGGCCTCTTCGTACACGGTAACATGGCTCCACAGACATCAGTATCAACCCTCCATTACCCTAATCACCAATATCTCCGTTTTCCTCTTTGTCAATTATTTATTTCTACTGTAAATGCCTTCTTTACATCCTTGCTCTAAAAAAAATCTGCATTTATACCAGATCCGAATGATCCTTGTCATAGAAATGCCCTTTTACTTCCATGCCGTTATGCCCTGACACCTGCCCGTATGCCCGCTCCTCTATCCTTATGATCCTATAATAGGCCTAGATAGACACTAGGTACAGCAGCGCAGGACCTCTGCCAATATAGTCCGCATTGTATCGCCTAATCTCTTCGGGGGCTCTAAAAGTGTCATGCGCGTTAGCGGGACTTTAAGGAAGGGAAGGAGTGCGGCGGTGTCTACGGTGAGCGTGACGATGGTGGGAGAAAAGGCGATTACAGCGGTTTGGCCTGCCGAAGGGTATCGAAACGGGGAATGGAGTGCTAAAGCAGTGTGTGCGGGAGAGATGGTAGAGGTGCGGGGTGGAAAGAGGTACTAGGGGTACACAGGACACGCGTTGGGAATAGAGCTACGCTTGTGGGTGGCAGAAAGACTGGGTGCACTTTCGTGTCAAAAGGGGACTTTTGGAAAGTTGGGGAGCACTTGGTTGTGCTTCCGCTTTGAAAAGCCTGGACGATGTGGGTGTTACGGGATGGGTATTCGTTTGGAGAGGTGTGGTAGAGGCCTCGAGAGGAGAGGGAGAGATGGATGGGGAAGGGTTGAGCGGGAACGACTTGAGATGGACTCGTCGTCGTGCGACGATAAGACTCTATAAACGTACTGTATCTGCGCAGGAGTGACGTAGGATTTGAGGCGCGTGTTAAGAAAGCTCGCCAAAAGCGGAGCACGGTAGGGTAAAGTATAGGGATTAGGATACGGCGAAGCGAAAATGGTAGGGCGTTTGAAGGAGCCCGCAAAGCGAAGGCTTTCGATGTGGTATTCAAGTGCTTGAGTACCATGTTTGAGGTGCACAATAGATGGATCTACGCGCTGGGAATCGGCCACAGTATTTAACTTCCACGTGTTCGGGATATTTTAGAGGGGAATAGAGTTGTTGGTCATTCTTCTCTTAATCAGTTTTCTGAACGCTGCCTAGGTGCGACGATTATATGCAATTCGTCTCCAATGGATCTAAAATCCTAACAAGCGGACCACTTGTGGGATCAGCGAACGAGAAATTGACAACACTAACAAAGGTGATCTATCTTTCATGGAGATAATACTTGGTAATGGATAGGTAACGAGCTTACTGTGACATTTGCTTTGTTTGCGATCATATGGGGGTGTTGCGAGAGAAGGTAAGCAAAGTTAGAACTATTGGTTATCACCGGAGACACCTAATAATGGTGTTTTTATCTTGCGTTTTGTATGGTGTATCTATTTGTTTTGGCGGATTAAAATGAGCAATATGGTCACGAATGCGAGAATACTAGAGTCGTGTCGCAACGCATGACCTTGCGTTCTTTGTTTTATATATCTTGTAGGATTTCCCATTTCCCACTAAAGCTTAAGAGCCACCGCTGGACGAGGATCGCATAGGTACAATGCCTAGATTACATGCAATGGATCCTATACAGAGGTAGCATACGCGAGACGCCCGTGGTGGGAAATTTGACAGTAGATAAGGACATGGGTAGGCACGGCATCAATGGTTCATGCGGTCGTGTGTGGAGAAGCTGCGTAGGACACCAAGATTCACGTCATCAATGACCATCATGTCTAAGATGCGTGTCATTATGAAAAGGCTATGAAGCACAGATTTCAATACTGATCCAACCAGGTCGAACAATCAACCGGTTTGCTGCTCATAAGAGCTCAAACGGCGTGAGTAACCCTGTGAAAACTTCCCATGCTATCCAATATGCCATACAATATGCCATATAATAGGCACTCCTCTCGGAGGAAGAGCGGGTCAAAACCAGTCCGTGAAGTACAAAAGGTGTGCATGATTTCTGACGCACACGGCCGACATTGTCTTGCTGCCATTCATCTCTTCATGCAACAAGAGTCGCACCGTCCGCAGCTGGCGGTAGACGCCCGCCTACTTCTCATCTTCCGACTCGTCGCCGTAGGACTCCTGGTCGTGCTCCTCATCCGCCGGCGGTAGAGCCTGGGAGCCCTGGCGAATTGGAAGTCTTGGCTGCAGCGAAGAGTGAGAGTCGCCATTGGAGCTATTGAAACCATTAAAGCCATGGAACGAGGCGGCGCTGGCAGATCGGCCGAAGCCGCTGAAACCGCGGAAGCCAGTACGATCGGTGAATCCAGAGACGTTCGAGAAGCCGTTGTGGACTTGATGGTGGCTGGTTTCAACATCCTCGACGTCGTCGTTCTGGACGGACACACGAGTATTGGCAGCTGAGGCCTCGCGCGCTTCGCTTGCCGCCTTCTCTGCCCGTGCCTTCACCTTGACCTGCAAGTACGCCCGCTTCCGGCGTGCAACTTTCAGTTCTGCCTCAGCCTCCACTAGCTCGGCTAGGGTCAGCTTAGCCTCCGGCGGATCGTCGTCGTCATCGTCGTCGTCAATGCTGAAATTCCCAAGTCAGTATTGTACACTCCAGTGAGATGGGTCTCGTGTAAAGCTAAAAGTTGGTCATTGTATTGCCCATCCTAAGGTAATACGCTAGCGCTTCCAGTGTACCGTATCTTGGAGTACGGTACGCTGGAAGTGCTGTAACACACCGGCGATTGGAGTTCCTGCGGCCCACTTTCGTCATTACATGAGGGGAAGGATGGGTGACTACGTACATGATAGTCGGCGACTCTTCCTTGATGACAGGACGCTTGGAAGTCAGACGGCGGCGCTTGGGTTCACGCTGAGGGGAGTCTTCGCGAGCAGGCTCGGGGTCCTCGACAGGCTCAGGATCGTCGGTGCCACCAGAGACCTCGCTCCGGCCGCGGCTCTTGCTCTTGTCTTTGCCGCGGCGTTGGTAACCGCCATTCTCATCGCGACGAAGTCGAACGGCTATATTGTTGGCAGTGATTAGCATATGATAGAATGCGTAGATAAATGACTACTCACGCTTCTTGGGTTTCTTCGGCTTAGCGGCCTTCCACCATCCCTGAACACGGCTCTCGTCTGTGGTAAAGTCAGTATGTGTAGTCGGATGACAAAAAGGTTGGTTTAACATACACGCCTCGTTGTCGCCACGCTTCGTGCCCTTCGGCAGGTCTTGGTCGACGAGCTCCTCAAGATAGGAGTCAAGGGAGTCGTCGGAACTAGACTCCGATTCTTCGGGCTTTTGCGGATTGCGCAAGGCAGGGTTCTCGAGCTCTGCCTTCACCTTTCGAATGTCCTCAAGACGACACCAAGGATGCTTCTCCGCGTGCACCGCGACCTTCTCGCGCAGAGACCTATGGAATGTGACTAGGTCGCCGCCATTGAGGCGTGCGATAGCCTGGATAGACTTGAGGAACTCAACACCCCAGTTGCGCGGCTCATCCTCCGACTTGTCCTTGATGTGGTCGCGCCGCTCACAGTCCCACTGGCGCATGCGGATGTCCTGGGGAATGATGTCCTTAAAATTCTCTAGATCCACCTTGAAAGAAGTAGCAATTGCGGGGAGCATCGCGTTGACCATGTCCTGGGTCTCGGGTTTGAGCGTCTCGAAACGGCCCATCTTGAAGGCGCTTTGGCGCGACCTGCTCTTTGAAGAGTTATTCGTGAGGTTCAGGGAATATGTATGAATTACATGCGTAGAAAGAAGAAAGTTTGCAGTTTAATACAATGTGTGATGCGCCTCGCGGCGCGACCACGCCACGTCTCGCAGATTTGTTTTCGGTTTGGTGGAGAGAGGGCAAAAAAGGTTGGACTTACTCTTGCTTTCTTGAAGAAGTTGTTGGTCTCGAAGACGCAATATGGCTGGGAGCGAAGTTAGTGTAGTGGTGAGGCAAGGGTGGCGGGCGAAGAACTGGTTTTCTACGACGGAGCCCGTTTGTGTGCCAAGCGTGGGCCACAAGGCAGGTGAGCGACAGAAGTTGAAAGGATTTGGGGCAGGCGCCCTTAAATGTGCCCAAAAGCTGTGACCGAAGTCCCTCGACGTAAGTAAGTGAGAGAAAGTCAACTGGCGCGGGGAAGCTTGTCTGGCTGGCACGCAGAGCGCAGGTCATCATCCAAAATGGAAATAGAGCATATAGAGAAGATTGAGAAGTCGAAAAAGAATATTGTAGAGAAAAGAAATGGCTGACTGCTTCCCAAGAGAAAAGAAAGGAGGACAGCAACCGGGCTAGAGTGGTAGATATTCTCCATCGAGAGTGACAGAAGACGTGATAGCATTTCCTTGAAAATAGAAAGCATTCTGTTTTAATCATAAGCACCGCTACTCAGTTATCGAATGCGATGTTGTGATCGTTGCTTCGACTCCTATTCTTCGACACAAGATTACTTTTGGATATAGTCAGGCTCCACGAAACTTAAGCCTATAAGTAACATGGATTCCCTTTTCCACGTAGAAATTATATTGGTGACAGATATGAAGTGTGACGGGACGTTCTTTCCCAGCGGCACATCCTACCTTCAAGAATCGACCGCACAGACCAATTTTCGGCTGAACCCTCCCCAATGGCCTGACCTCCTCTGGACTCGACATGCGCGTACCCATTCCACAACCACAAGCGCAATCATCATGGCTGTAAAAAGAGAGCATTCCCCTTCCCCAGCTGCCCTAACAAACATTTTCCGGTCCGAGGAGATCAAACATGAAACTTCTTCCTTCATCGGTGCGTTCTCACCAACACTATCGGCCAAGACACTACGGAGTCTCCCGGAGTTTAGGACAGCGACGCACCGCATAGCAGCCTGGCGGACGCGCTCCAAGCAGAGATCTCTAACGCCGGACTCAAAGGTACTGTACGACCTGGCCCACGACGACGACGGTGAGAAATGGGCTGGAAGCAGACTCCAGCACGTGCTCAACGATACGGGCACAGAAGGCACCGTGGTAGTGGCGCGATGGTACGGCGGCCAGAATATCGGGCCCATCCGATTCACTCACATTGAGACGTGTGCCAACCAAGCCATCTGGAGCTGGAAAGTGGCCAACGATGCAGCGAAGAAGGAGCATGCGGCTAAGAAGCAGAGGCTTGAGGAAGAGTCGGCGCGGAGAGAACTTGAAGATAATCTGCGGGAGCGGGACTTGAATATCTTTGTGTTGAGGAAACTGCTTGCTGATAAGAAGGCTAAGCTGGAGGGCGCTGAACCCGTGCCAGCTACGCCGTCGAAGGGGCCGCCGGATTATAGCAAGATGAGCATGGAGACGCTGAAGAGGGTGGATAAAGCGCGTGATGCGACGATTGCTTTCATCTTGAAAGAGATTGACAAGGTCGACGAGGAATTGAAACTTGCCGAACCGACTAACGATCTCACCGAGGACGATTGGAAGGATGCAGAGGAAGCGTTCGCAGAGAGGGAGGCGAGATCTCCGGAAAAGAACAGCGAAAAGAAATGAAGCTCATGGTGTGGTTGTGGTTCAGCCCTCACGTCTACCGAAAGCGGGCATCCGGGCAACGCACATCTTCAAGGCCTCACAAAAACAGCACTCGAAACCACGGTTCATCATGCTTCTCAGGTACCGTCTTCTTCAATCTCATGTGGCAACTTTGAACCGTTCCGACGCCCTTTTTACCATATCGCCCAACCTTCTCCCGGGTTCATGTCGAACACCGTGCCCGTCGTGTCCGTTGTGTCATAGATCAATCAACAAAGCGTATCAAATCTCGAAACTCTCACCATCATCCCCGCTACTTCCAACATCGCAAACCCACTGGTCAACCTCCCCCACTGCGAACGTCGCATCTAACCCACCAAGCGTGGCCGACACAGCCGTCACGATCTCAAGCCCTCCGTGTGCACGCAGAGCCCTGCATGGAGGAGATCCAACCATGCGTTGGTATCATCGATCCAGGACGCATCATGATCTCCGGTTGCCTAGATGGGAGCCTTGCCGCGTCGCAGAGCTCTCGCAAATCATGGGAGTCCAAAGCCACTGGGATGGTGAATGGCGTACCTTGCGATCTGACTCCTCTACGGCCGAGAAGGCGGTACCGTACATGGGTTGGGCAGAGGGATACCGCTCATCCCGTGAAGACGGATGAAGGAGACACTATCAAGCATATCCATCGTGTTTCCAATTGATCCAGCGTTTATCATTACGCGCGTGGACGGATCGATACCCTACCAAGTCCGCTCATTGCGTTCGCACCCATAGATGCAGAACGAGGTTACTTATAAAAAAGAACCACCGAAAAGCGTTCTGTGCTAATGGCTCTGTTCACACCTCCACTCCACAGTGCCGCATTCGTGACAAGCCACTCCGCCACATGATATTGCCTCATAGATGCTTCAATGCCATGATATGACACACTACATTAAGCTTCACGCTCTGCTAGTACACCTGTCCGACTTGATTCCCTGATCCTCTGCCCACCCCAGTATTCCACCGTTTTGCTCATCCCTAATCCTTTTGTTCCTTCCCAGTCCTCCTCCTCCCACCCCAAAGCCCAAAGGGAAAACGCGATTACAGACTCGCGTCCAAAACTCTTGACTGAAATTAAATCATAAACGCACCGCCCTAGTTCCGACAAGAATCCAAAGAAGCAAAGGAAGAACGACGCTACCAAGCCTTACGAAAAAAATCGCCGAAGCCAAAGGCCAGCCATACCAGTCAGTACTAGGGTAGTCTAGTCCTCGCTCGTCTCCCACGGCCGCCAAAACTTCCACCCCTCCCTAACCTCCCTCTCCACATTCTTTCTTATCCCCGCACTCTTGACCCCGACCAACCGCTCAATCCCCTCGGTACCCTCCGCTCTCAGAAACTTCTCCTGATCAATCTCCTCGCCGCCCTCTTCCTCGTTCCCATTGTGCAAGACAGCCGGCCACAGCACGCCGACGCCATCACCCGCGAGGGTCGTTTCGAACTTCTCGAAACCCTCGTTTTCCAGCTTGACCTCGAGCGAGTCGAGGATGGCGTGTTTCAGCTTGGTGCCCGAGGAGATGACGGACGCGGCGACGGGGGAGTCTAGCTCGGAGTCAGACTCCGAGGAGGACGAGTGCTCGGCGTGGACGCCGTTGCCGTTCGCAGTCGCGGATGTGGACGTGGGGCGCGGCTTGATGATGGTGATGGCGCACCCGCCGCCGCCGGCGCCCGTGAGCTTCGTCCACCCAATGCCCGTGTGGTCGATGAGTTCGCGGATGCGCTCGAGCTTGGGGTGCGAGACGCCCAGCGAGACGAGCAGGCCGTGGTTTATCGTGACGAGGTCGCCGAGGTATTTGAGCGAGGCGTGAGATTTCGGGTCGAAGTCTGGCGCCGTGATGAGCTTGTAGGCTGATTCGGTGATCTGGCCGATCGCGTCGAGGATGGTTTCGGTGAGCGCGGGGTGGTTGGTGAGGAGGGTTGCGACCTTTGCGACTTCTACGGCGGTGCTGCGGGATTGCCGCGTGTTTACGAGAAGGAGGGGGAGCTCGGGGAAGCTGTGGAGGGGGACGATTCGGGACGGTTTGCCTTGGCCTTGTCTTTGGTAGAGGACGGCCTTGCCGCCCGCGGCGACGGTGTTGTCGATGCCGGAGGGGTTGCCGTGGATGCACATCTCGCCGACAAAGGCCCACCGATTTATTCGCTCGATCTGGAGCTCGGATTCTTGAGGTGGTTGGTCTTGGTGTGGACCGCTCAATGCGCGGATTTGGAGGAGGAGCGCGGCGCTGATGCAGACTGAGATGCTGGCGCTGCTGCCGAGGCCAGCTCGTAAAGGGATTGTAGAGCGGAGGGTGTATACGCATGGTGACACTTTGCGGGACGCGAGGGAGAGGAACAAATAGAGGAAGGAACAGGCCGACGAGTGGTGTATCTTGCGTATCGATTCGGGAAGTTTAGGTGAGACTGTGTCAAGGTGTGGTTGTATTGCTGCCATGAGTTCAGGGTCCAGCGCAGTGACTAGGTCGTAGTAATGCTTCTTCTTTCCTGGCGTATTGAAGGCATCCCACGGCAGCTCGTCAATGTTCCATGTATGTTCTAGTTCGATGTCGGGGAAGCGTATGGTGACGGTTCGGTGCGACTTGGAGAGGAAAGAGACGTGTAGGTAGGAGCGGAGAGATATTGCGGCGGCAATGGCAGGCTGGTTCCCAAGTTAATGTCTATTTCTTCGGGACTGGTCGTTCATTCTGCCCCACCTTCATATGTACAACTGCATGCTCGCCGTAGACGATGACCTTCCCGGGGGCGGACACCATGAACGGGGGCATCATCGGCGAGGATTGCTTGCGCTGCATTGCGGGTTTGGATGGCGGTGCCGTCGTCTGTGGTACCTGGGGAAGTAATTGCGCGGGCATTGAGTCTATGGGTGACTGGTCAGATGCTGGGGTGGCATGCGAGACGCCCTCTTTAACGGCTGCTGTAGCTTGCGTCAGCGACCAAGAATTACTAACTTGCAGGTAAGGGAATCATACCTGGAGCCTTTCGGGCTTTTCTTCGCAGACTGCCAGTCATAGACATTATTGTAGCAGGGAAACCAGGTGCAAGGGGCGTAGGATGGTTGCACCTTTGTGTGGCACTCGTCGTCGTCGTCAGTTCAGGAGGCGTTGCGCCCGCCGCTGAATGATGCGCGCGAATTGATGGGGGAAGCTACTAATTACGAAATGGGCTAATTCCGAACCAGCCTCGATCAATTTTGGCTCCACGCGCAGCTGCAGGAACCCAGCCCAAGCGCACCCCTGGTCTTCTGGGGACACCCTATGAATGGCAGCTCGTTTCCAAGCGGCTGGACAGGCTTGCGTCATAAATTGTGAATTCACTCATTTCAAGAACGAAAACCAAAGTCACGAACGTGGTGTGGACAATCGCGTGTATTTGAAGAAGAACAATACTAGCAATTTTCTTTCATTCTCAGAGGCCGTTACGACATACCGTTACGATGCCTAGGGTCGCGGATCATCATCGATGTCCCCATGTCATCAGTGCAAATGGCCGACACCAAAAGTACGAAAACTGTATCCTCTACCCGTCCAGCTTGATGAAATCCCGACCACATTTCTGGTGGCTCCCACGCTGCTTGTCAGCTTTACAAGCGGTGCGAACACGTGAAGTGGTGGCAGCTGAAAAACGTGCAGCGCTGTCCGCTTGCAGTCCGCACTGCCACTGCTGTTGTGTCGCTAAACCATGGGCGACCGTACTCTCCTCGGCAATGGTAGGCGAAGCTCTGAGGCTCGTAAACGTAATGCTCGGGAATCCTGCCGTAGTCTGATGCGCCAATCGGCTACATACGATGCTTCCATATATGGGAATTCCCGATCCTGAGTGACGAGTAGGTTCCAAATTCAAAACGGTCCTCGAAAGCAATCACTTTCGACGTCGTAGTGCTGTATCGTACACCATTTTTCTCAAGAGACGCGGCGCGTACAAGAAGCCGACCGTGGTAGCGTGAAAGTAAGTCGTAGAGCGGGATGTTCAACGATCCAGCACCCATTGCGTCCTGAGCGCGGAAGCAGTCCTAATCATATCCCAAAAGGACTTCATGCCGACTGCTCCGCTCTCGCCTTCTCCTTCTGTGCCCTGAACTCCTTGTCTTTCGCCTTCTTCGCCTTCTTCCTCGCCGCCTTATCCAGCTTGTCCTCCTCATCCTTCCTCCTCTTCTTCTTCCCCTCACCCGCAGCCCCAACACTCGTCTCCAGCTCCGGCGCCTCCCCACCTTCCTGCACAAAATTAGACCTATTGCCAACCTCGCCCACCTCGACCATGCCCTCTTCCCGCTCAAACTCAGACATTTCTTGCCACTCCTCCGTAACCGCAGCGGCCTCCTTTGCCTGCCCGTTGACGCCGTTGAGTGCGCTACTGTCTCGGGCCTGGTTCGCGCCCTCAGGCTCTGGTGTAGGCTCAGGCTCCAAGTAATCGCCCTTCAGTCCGGCGGCGACGCGGTGCAGGTTATGCAGCACGACGCCGCCTGTGGGGCCGCTCTGGGCGCTGAAATCGGTGCCGCTGGGGGTAATGAGCGCGTCGGGGTGGAGGTGTGCGTGGACTGTCGAGTCCGTGAGGTACTTGTCTAGTATCGCCGAGGCCTTTTCGAGCGATATGGCCTGCGACGATATGCGCCGGTGCGGAGCGAGGGTTTCGGCGTGCATCTTGTAGCGCTTGAGGCTTGCGATCCAGCCAACCAGTTCGAATTGTTTCCCAGCGAAGTCGCGCGTCTGATAGAATACTGTGTAATCTAATGCAGTTATGTGCGACGTGCAAGCAGATTTGTAGGAGCGATGTGTGTCGTAAACGTAGGAAGAAGATCCAGAGAGAGAGAGCGAGAGGATCGGTCGCAATTGATTTTCACGAACTGCATTTTTGCGCACGGGCCAACTTTGGATTTTGTGGGCAGCTCACTGCACCTCCGACGAGTCGAGCAGCGCGTCGCATCCAATTCCACCACCACCGCCATCGCACCCAATCCAGCGCTGGAGTGAAGCCGCGCCGGCACCATGAATGCCCTCCGTTGCCTACGGGCCATCGCCCGCCCCTCCACAGCACCCCGGTACGCCCATCCCCCCATCCAACCCACCTACACCTTCTCTAACAAACCTCTAGCCTCACCCCCTCCACCCGCTCAATCTCCCTCCTCGCGCCCCGGCGTCCCATCCTCTCCTCTACCTCCACGCTCCCCGTCCCCGGCTCCACAATTTCACCTGCGATCCCCTCATCCGACGCGCTCAACCTCGCCTCCAAGATCTCCGCCCACCCTGCGCTCGGCTCCATGCAGATCCGCTGCGGCCCGCGCGATACGTACAACCCGAGCCACCTGGTGCGAAAGCGGAGACACGGCTTCCTGAGCCGGATACGCACGAAGAAGGGGCGGAAGCTGCTGATGCGGCGGTTGAAGAAGGGGCGGTGGAATCTGAGCCATTAGAGGGGATGGAGATAATGGTGTGATAGCTGGAGAGGGATGCGCTGTACATAGCGACTGTTTGGCTGGGGAATATATGCGTATAGACAGCGGAACGTGCATCGGGGGAGGCTTAAGAGCATTTGAGCGGCGTGGAGGAAGAGGGCAGAGGGGAGCATATGCTTTGGATGACATGGTGTGCCCACATGTATATATATTGTACAATACACGCATATCATTCATTGTTGGTAACTCATGTTTGGCACGTATCACGCACACCGGAGAGAGATTATCGTTATGGATCCTTCAGGTTGGAATTTAGATACCTCTGCAAAAGGGGTACATTATTTCAATTGTAGGCGTTCCGTCCGTGAAAAGACTGTATATCCAAGCGCTACGCTATGCATACCGAAACACTCGATTCGCTCGCCCGAATCGTTACCATGGCGTCTTGGGCATTGTTTTGTGTAGGTTTTGCAGTTGTTCGTTCTTCAAATCTATTTGGATGGGTTTAGGGTGTTCGACGGTGGACTGGACAATGTATATATTATGGGTAGGAACTTGGATCTTACGTATTGGGTATTATTGACATGAAGGATGCCTATGGGTGGTAGATGTGGGAATAGGCAAGCCAAACTAGTGTAGTTGAAGGGGAAGATGTGAAAGTCTAGTATTAAAAGGGATTAACGTGTGTTCGTATGTGTTTGCTGTTCTATTCGAACGATCGCAACGGTGAAGTACAGAGATGGATCAAAGGGCATACGGCTCGTGGTTACGTTGAAGGGCGGTGGAGATTTATTTGCGTGTGCAGTGTCCGCATTTATGCTTCCTGCTCGCTTGCACGATATCAGACTTTGATATGGCATAATAGGGTCTCGAAGTTGTCTATTGAGCGACTTTGAGCATGTAGCTTGCGCGCTGTTTAGTAAGAACGGATGCGCTTGCAAACAGCTAAACGGAGCGATCAAGAAGATATGTTGGAAAAGGTAGTGTGAGTACAAAGTACAAAAAAGTAAAACCAACAAGAGTGTCCCCCCGGTATACAGTTCAAAAATAAACGTTGCCAAAAAAGAGCAAAAAAATGGAGATATAGTACAATACAAGCAGTGCGGGTGACAAGATCTACGTGACACGGAAAGCTATACCGACTTAACGTGTTTTTCCATAAAGTCTGTGATAACGGCCATGCCATTTTTAGCCCGAGGCCGTGTGATTTTAGGCACCTTCTTGCGGACATTAGCGTCGTGGTTTTGCGTCGCTGGTGGACGTTCTTCCAGGGCGGCGGCGTGGAGTACCATAGGTATTTTGGGCTTTTGAGCTTGTGATCCTGCTGGGGACGGCGCTACGCTTTCTACAGCGGAGCTTGAAGGGAGAAGCGGCTTGCTACGCTTTTGGTCAGGGGTTCCGGTAGCTGTAGATGCTGTGTGCTTGGATGCTTTTCTCTTATGCGCGGGGGTAGTTGGGATGAGATTGCGTCCGAGCATCGGTATGGCGCCTGTCTTGGTTGGGTACGTAGGGACGCGGATTGTCTTGCCATCAAGAAGAGGTAAAGTCATCATCTTGGTGCTGTTATCCTCATTGTCGCCATTGGCCCCGTCGAGTGGATGTTGATCCAAGGCTCGCATCGGAGTTGTGCCACCGCTACTCGTATTGACTAGCTTCTCCGGCGACTGAGTGTTCTGAGATGGCACCTCCCTGGGAAGCATGACGCGCTTCATGCGCAAGACATCCTTGCAGAAATCTCCAAGACAGTCTTTCAGCAATGGTTTGCCAATTCGTTTAAACGCTTAGTTAGCCTGCTTCACTCCGCTCATCCATTCTTCATACTCGCGATCGTAGTGGTGTTGGACCTTCAGGATCGCGAAATTCCGCCAAGTGTATCCCCCGTTGTCTACGGCTTTGTTTAGCGGCCTCGATGCGCGAGTTCCGATCTTGACGGTCACCCTTCTTAAAGTACTTCAGAGTATCTTCCACATGTACGTACACAACGAGCTCAATAAGGTATCTGCATGACAACTTCGTGAGGTCAGCGAGAAAGGCGTTCACAACAGAGCAGGCGGCGCACATAATTTTGTGCTCGCAGGGGATGGTCGGCCGGCTGCCACTCGGAGGTTTCGGCTCCTTTCACACTATGCTGATGAAGTACAATTCGAGCATATGTCGAAACCACGGCTCATACTTGAGTCGAGCAGGTGATGGGAGCTTGTACCACATGATCGAGTTCGCCACTGCGCCTGTGAAACCGAGTAAGAGTCTGAATAGACTAGTCAGCTGGATTGTCCGATCTTGCTTGAAGCCCAGGTCGAAAACCTTAACGATTTTGACGAAGAACTTGTACGCAGTCTCGTTCTGTTCCAGGTCCAAGGACGTGGAGATGTATTTTCGAAAAGATTTCAACGACTGCATTCCGGGGGCCACTTTTCTGGATTGTAGTGGTCGTAGATTAGAGGCGCAAGCTTCTTAAAGACCGATTTGACTGCCTCTCTAGAGTAGGCAGTATCTGTGTGTAACAAACAGTTGACGAATTCAACGATACGTAGAGTCTGTGGAGCGCCTTCAACAAGGAATGGCATCAATATGTCCCGTTCGGTTAGCACTTGACGACGGTATGGCCGGTTAATCTTACTTCCGCAGCAAATAATCATCAGCGTCTTGACCAAATGTTGAGACATAGAGAATCAGATCGCCGTAGACTGATTTAGTCAAGATTTGATCCAGGGTCAATACCTGGTCTACTTGGCTGATAGACCAGTTGCGGAGTTCGACAGAACACTCCTCGGCAACCTGAACCATCCAAGGCTCTTCAGAGATTCTGCGAGAATCAAACAGATGTTCGATGTAATTATCGCATAGGTCGCACCCGTCTTCATTGTCGCAATCATCTGACATGTGTTGTAAACTATGTATCGCCGCCCCCAAAGTGGATGCTCGTTGCTTCAAATCGCGTATCGGTTCGAGAGCAATGTCTAGTCTTGTGGGAGTCAGCAAAGGAATGTTCAGCCCAGCAAGACCACTCACCCTTCCTCAACGAATCGAAACAGCATTTTCGGGGTCATGACCAAAAGGTCTAAGAACCTTTCGATGGGTGCGCCGTTAAGCCACCTCAAGGATTTCCTAATGTGAAAGCCGTTGTCCCCATCCAATTTGAACATAGCGGAAGCCACCGGAACCAGTGTATCGCCCGCATTTTTGAAAGGTAAAGACGAATACCCGAGCTTTTTATACTCTCTGATCTTAGCTGCCTCGCGCTCGATGATCGTGTGGGCGACAAGGCCCAGAGTGCCCGGCACATCGTGACTACCAAGCTCCTCGCAATAGGTACAAAAAAGATAGTCAATGATGGGAGGTATGTTACTCTTGTTTTCCAAAGTTCATCCAGAAATCCACTCCGGTCCGGAGCGAAGACGATGGTTCGTAGGCGGCCTTCTTTACCCTGACCTAATGTATCGAGCTGATGGGGCTCCGGGACATGTTCCAAATCGAGCGCCATGTTTGCCTTTAGGAAGATTCGGCTTTTCAGGTCGTAGACGTTTCCGCGCTCGTATTGCCGCTTTCCTTTAGGGATCTTAGGCGATGGAGACCTTGGAGTCAAGCTTGATTCGCCACCGTAATCGTGATACGCACCGAAGTGGTAGTTGGGCCACGTATGGTAGGCTGATCTTATTGCCCCAGCGTCGGGCTCAGGTACCCATTTCCAAACAATGGAGGAGAGAAACACACAGCCTCCCACGCTATCGCAGGCTCTTTGGAAGACTGACACCTGGAATCGCACCGGCTCAGACATGTTATCGAACGAGACGATATCATCTTGGTTTCCCGTCTTGGAAGCCTTTGTCGAAGCATGGTCATTCGTTCTCTCATCCTCCCAGGCCAATGCCAGATTTCCTTCCGTATCAGCTCTCTCACGCTCGCTATCTGAATTCTGATCACTACTCTATTGTTCCCCTTCACACCCAGTGCTCACTTTCCCCACGCCTTCCTCTTTATTTGCGGGTAAGACGTGCATAAAATACGTCGGCGTCGCTTTCGGCCGCAATTGTTCCCTCCTCTAATGTGCCAGTGCATCTTCCAGCCTCTTCACCGCTGCATCGTCGCTCAGTCCATCTACCGACGTACCGGCACCGTCCGTGCGTGGATTGAAAGACGTAGCCGATACGAGTCTCCGGCGTAGTTCAGGATGAGAGGACGCGGCTCGCATGTACCCCGCTATCTGACGCGTACCAAGGAAGTCGAGCAGAGCGGAGGATAAAGCAATGGAGGCGACAGGCGCACAAGGGCGTGAGTATTGGCTATGAATTGAACGACAAGGAGCTACATGAAGAGTAGTATCTCTCAGCTGATAGACATTTAAACACAACGCGTGTGCGTGCACTTCCTACTAGTGCGCATCGCGCGCTTTCACGTAATCACGTGCAATAGAATCGACCTTGGGAGTCATATCCGGGCGCTCCCGGTGTCATATATGTAGAACACTGAGCTTAGGAAGACGCGGGTTCAGAAGTATACACAATGAGCAACTGCCCCGCGACGGCGAGGAGGTTGATGACGTGAAAGGCGATTCAAGAGGAACTCACCCTGCAGCAATGCAAGAGACAAGTAATGCGCGGGAAGAGCGCAGAGAATAATCAAGACCTGCCGGCTTTTCGTCATGCTCGCTTCATGTGTGTACTTACTATGCTAACCCGACTTCAAGAATAATATTGTCGCTAGTCTATCCCCATCAACGCCCGCTAAAATGCTCAATTCAGTGCAGAACCACCTTCCAGCTCACTCCTAGGGTTCCATACAGGCGCTTAGAACTGCACCTGGAATTTCGGATTCGTCCGTACCCGCTCGCCTCTGTAGCGGAAGAACACCGGCACGGGGATCAGTGCCAACGCAATGAAGCCCAGCAGCGAGTTCCCCCACCCCAGGCCCAACGCGTCGAACATGTCCAGCCCCGCGAGCGGGAGGAAAGCGCCAAAGATGGATCTGAGAACGGTATTCGCGGCGATGGCAGATGCGGCGTGCACAGTGAAGGCATCCACAAGGTACGTCTGGATCGTCATCAGACCCGTCAAGTTTCCCAGACCGACCAGCGCAGTTGCGATGATGGGGGCGATCCAGTGGATGCCCTTATCCGTCGTCCAGCCGTAGATGAATATGCCGATGGGAAGGAGGACGGCGCCGGGGAGCGTGAGTGGGAGTTCGAGGCGGGTTTCCGGTTTTGCCTTGCCGCTGGCTTGCGCCTTGCTAATATACCTATCTGACATCTTGCCGATGAATCCCATGCCTAAAATGAGTCCGACACCCATACCTAGGTACGTGAGTCCGACGAAGTCCGTCGAAAAGTTGTACTGTCCCTCAAAGACAAAAGTCATGGTGGTGAAAAAAAGATACAATATGCCGTAGCTGATCGAGACATAAATGGCCATCAAAAGGACAATTGGTGAGAAGATGAGCATCTTCATAGGACGAACGATGCTGCGGATAAAAATTTCCTTCGGTGGTAGGCCACTGTCAAGTTTGGAGCGGAGGTTCATGTTTCCAGTTTCTTTCTGAAGACGTTTGGTCTTGCGGGCGAGAAGAGTGGGAGGATACGTTTCGCGGCCAAAAAAGAACAGGCAGAGCGAGAAGAAGCCGCCGAAGATGGCAATGATCCAGAACACCCACCGCCAACCTTTGGCCTCGACGAGAAAGCCACCTGCTACTGGACCGAGGACTGGACCCAACAGTGGGCCCAGAGACCAGATGGCCATTGCACCTGCGCGTTGCTCTCGTGGGAAGATGTCGGCTATCGTTCCACCGCCTATAGTTAGGGGCGCGGCACCAGCCGTTCCTGCGAGTACTCGAAATGCGATCAACATGCCCATGCTGTTGCTCACTGCGCAAGCTACAGTGAACACAACGAAGAACGCGTTGCAAACGTTGTAGACAATGAGCCTGCCGTACATCTCGGACATGGGAGCAATAATCAACGGGCCGATAGCGAATCCAAGAATGTAAATTGAGACGACGAGGCCGGCCAAGACGTTTGAGGACACGCCGAAGGTTTCCATTACTTGAGGTACACCAGGAGCGAAAAATGAAGACGCGAGAGGACTGGACTATTTAGCAGTGGAAATATAACGTCTGCGGAGAACGTACGTGACCAATGTAACCATGCTCAAAATACCAATGAGAGTCCATTTTCTATTCGCACGCCAGTTGAGTGGATTCTCGGGATCATCAGGACCGTCCCAATCTACAATATTAGGGTCTTGCCCTGATTCTGGCTCTGGCCTGACATCGCCGCCTAACGTTCTCTCGTCGCTGGTTGTAGATATGGTTGCGCTTTGTAGGCCCTTTTCGACGTCGAGATGTGACGATGGATTTGCTTCATGTGTGGTGGTGTCTGCACCATGGCTCTTTACGTTTGCGTTGGCAGTCTTGTCGTCGAAAATTGGGGCATCTCGCGCGGTGTCGGTGACAGAGGCAGGCGTTGCCATATTAAAGACTTTCTGCCAGAATACGACCAGCAATTATCCAGTACAGTCCAATAGCTGCGCGATGAACGCAACGAGTTCAAAATACGCTGTGGCCCTGGAAAGGGTAGGCCTGGGTGGGTATTCGCCCTTATTGATCGACGGGTATAACGTAGACAAAGGCCGAGGCTGGTGTATTATTCTATTCTCAGTCGCTGTTGCAGGATACCACAAACTCGATCCAAAAACCCGGAAAAGTCGTATAAAGGAAGGGACGCTGTGAGCGATCACAGGTAAGAACCAAACCAACCGTCCTAGTGCAACGGTTTTATGGAACCGCGGCGGAGGTTGCCACAGTGGCCCATTCACAAAATCGATGCTCCGTCTGTCGTTCGCGAGCGAATAAGCTTTTTTGCGATCCGGAAAGGGCTCAAGGCTTGCAGTGCTTCATGGGGTCTGGCGTGGTCTGATTGGTGTGGCCGTGTTCGCGGGGCGGAAATACGCTCTATACGGAGGGTCGTTGCGGAGGGTCGGACGGTGGAGGATTGGAGGATGGCGCTACGTGCTGTTCTCCTCGAAGCATGATGCAGCGGCAGAGCGCCTTCTGTGCTTTGTTATGGACACGTCGGACTTGCAGCGCTATTTCCGCATAACCGGCCATACAATGGTCGCGTAGGTGCATTCAGGAGCGCTGAAGGTGTAGTATCTACCAGTACCTCAGGGTTCAATCAATTAAAATGCCGGCAAAACGCAAGCGCTCTCTACTGACAGGTTTCATGGGGCGGGTGCAACTTGGTTTCACAATGTTGCAAAATGAATGAAGGATTTTTGTGGGTCTGTCCAGGGTCTTTCCATCGCCATTTGCAGGTCCTCGGATCGCCCTCTGCGTCGCATGTGCATCTCACATGCACAGCAACTAGACCAAGAAATCGTGGCAGAAGAAGATATGGCCTGGCTGGCAGACGCTCTGGGATGTATTAGCAAGAGAAACGGACGACTACTATCAACGTTCGCATCAATACCTTATACGCCCCAATACATTCTGGGATAAAACGAATCAAAACATGCTACGCCGCACTCAGGGGATTCGCCGCAACAACCAACCACTGACCTAGAAGAGTAGTTTTCAACCCGGCATCTCTACAAGTCGTTCTTACCTGATGGTACACTAGGCAGAGGTGTCGTAGTGACGGCCACTTCCGAACAGGTCCTCGACCAGGAAGCCGAAGTTGTGCTGGTAGTTTTCAAAAAAAGCCAGGGTCGAAGGAGGATATCATTAGATATTCCATCGTAGCACCGTCCCCAAATGCCGTGTAAGAACAAAAGGCCAGCATTGGTGAAGCACACTAGGCACCAGGCGAAGACGAAAAGGTACATGTACGCCTTCTGCCTGCGACAAGGAAGGCCAGAAGAACCAGCTCCTTGCGCATTCTCGTAGGCCGACCCTGCTCATACACCCAAATCATGGTATACCCAGAACGCCGTCGCAAATGCAGAGCAGAGATTTTTCCTTTTTCTTCCTCTCCCTATCCATCTTTTCCCATTCCTCTCCTCTCCATCTTTCCATTCCTCTCCCTATCCATCCACCAAATCCCTATCCAAACCAACTACTCTTCCTCCGCGCTTCCTTCCTCGCATTCGTCTACCAAGCATCAGCACACCCATCCTAACCCTCGCCATCCACTTCAAATATGAACATACCCACTGCTCCTTGCAATCCCGATACGCCTGGAAGAAATCACTGCACATCTCGCGATCTCCGCCATTCCTGTTCAAGCACCGAATGCTCTTGTTAGCCGCTTCCTGGCAGGGGTCGAAGTACTCGCTATACGCTTTGCTGTCCTGTTCGTCAGCACGAAACACACGTATCCACTCCAGCTACCATCTCTAATTCAGTGATGTTGGAGCATTTGGACGGCGGAGAAGCTACGGGCCGGAGGGCGGAGGACAGCGGGAAGGGAGCCGGAGGAGAGGGCAGTCGTACGTTTCGAAGCGCGTAGCGGTCGGGCCGGTCCACGTGGCGTCGGTGGCGGCGGGGGCAGGCGTGTCTTTTGATGAGGAGGATTCGCTGGATGGCATAGTGAAGGTCAATGTGGTGCTGATGCGCCGGTACTGGTGGATGGCAAATACAAAGGTGCAGGGCCGTGACGCGTGCGCAGGGAAGGTTTTAGCGGGCCGAGGTGGGCGGCGTTCGGGCAGGTGCACGCGAGATGCAGGTCAGCCCTACGCGGGCGTAACGGTTGTGGAGAGGCGAGACGAATCGAGCGATTGTTTGACTGCTGATTGTTGGATGGGACTTTGCATGTTGTTTGCTGATCCAATCTGGGGATTAGGACTGCACGCCCGCACTGCTTACCAGCATTCGAGTATGAGATGTGCATCGCATTGGGGCTTGCTGGGGTGCCAGTAGCATCACGTAATATGCGGATTGAAGGGCCAGCTGGTGAAAATACTTCCTTCCATTCGAGAAATTGTGGGCGCGTGGGCTGACATGACAGTGTGAGCGGCATCTCGCACACGGGTTGAATGTCAGTTGATCAAGACAAACCAGCTTCAAATGCTTGTCACGAGAGGGGTAAGCTTATTTTTGAATCCTCGTGGTCCACCGATCTCGACTATACTTCAGATGTGCTATCGTTCGAAGGCGGCGTAGTAAGATGCATGTGCCGTGGTCCATAGAGAGATTATTTTGCGAGGCTACTAAATCGGGAGGTGTAAGTGATCAATTCGATGCACCGTGAGCCGAAAGCGCAAGTCTCGATTTGTGAAATGTCCTGAACTTGACTCCACGTACGGCTCGTGATTGACATTAGTCCCGGGCGTACCAGATAGATCAGTCACACTGCGTAACAGTTCGGAACCGTGCCGTGCACGCACATTGTCGTACGCTCATGCCTCGAGGTATGCAAGCATTAGCCTAGCAGTACCGATCTAATGTAAGTATTATGCCATGCGGTCGCAGGCTTCCGACGACGTTGAGGAAAGGTCTAGCTCGCATAGGGCTGCGTGGCTTTGTTGACCCTGTCGACAAAGCCTACGGCTATCACGTTGGCAGGGTGTCATATGCTAGTTTCCGTTCGGCTGAAGAGAATTTCCGTTCACAGAGCACTTACGCTGCAGGGAACAAAGTCGCCCTGAGGTCTCGTACCCCAGTATGCGGATTGGAGCACCGGAACATTCGCCCATCAAAACTGCCCAATCGCTTCCAAGGCAACTTTTGACCCATAGACTGTCGTCGCGTGCTCTTGCATGTTCGCATTTGGCTTCGCGGTCAGCTCGACAAGGCGTAGTGGGCGAGATCATCTCGATGCTTGGCAGGGCGAATTGTGATCATTTCGTTCTCCCCATCGCGCCAATGACTTCAGTGAATTCGAGGGTGATATCAGGTCCGTTGCCAGGGCCGTAGCAATGGAGTGGGACACGACTTGAACCGTGCTGTGGGTATTTGTGCACATGGTGCGAGCCCACAAGATTGAAGAGGTCTATAAAGACGTTGATGGGATCGACAGGGTATTACCACGTTTCGGTGTCTTACGCTCCAGGGTAAAGTGCCTTCTTCGTTTTTGTCAGTCGTACCGAATGTTTCATTGAGGACACTTATAATACCCCCCTGAACCGTACGACGTGCACTGCTTGCTTACCGCTCAGCCGACCCGCTCATCACTGTTACACTGTGAAGTGAGTACTTTCTTCTGTTGCTACTCACTATCCGTCAGCACTTTTTCTTTATCGTTGCTCTCTACCTCCCTTAATTTTTTTTGGCTGTTCCACTGCATAGTTAGCTTTTTGGTCCGGGATAATCGACGGTATGCGGCAAAGCATGCGCCAGAAAGTGAGAGTCAACTGTCGGGACGGGTTGACGTGCACGGGTCCTCCTGAGTCGTTCAGTGAAAGTCACGTTACTTGCTTACCAGATTTGCCCACTTCAACTTCACTCCGCCTTAAGACCTGCTGCCCGCTCTTCACACTTATCGCCTGCTTCTTCCACCTCACACACACCGCAGATCTAACACGCCCAATGACAGAGCAAAACACCGATCCAATGGCTACTGTGGCCATCCAGACTACCTTAGTCGCAAAAATTGCTCAGCTCACGGCCGTGCGCCACGGACCCAGATTTGATCCGGCTCGGCACTTGGTAGGAGACCTTCCGGCGAAGAAGAAGTCCATGAAAGACCTTGGTTTCCCCGAAGACATTGGAGTGTCGCCGCTTGCCGTGTCAGAACCCTTTCAACTCTTCACAGTCGAAGCGGTCGAAATTATGCGCGAAGAGATCTTGAATGTGCCGGAAAAGTACAAGTTCAAAAGTAACATCGCAAGATCTCAGCTCCGAGGCTACGCAAAAGAGTAAGTGTTGACATCCAACCACACCGTAGAATCTTGCACACTAAGACCATACAGTTGCGCTCCATTCACGTATGCGGCCTGGACGCATCCTGAGACCCTTGCACTCATCTCAAAAATCGCTGAAGTCGAGCTCGTTCCGGTGATGGATTACGAGGTTGCGCACATCAATTTTTCGTCTAAATCGAAAGCAGATGCCCAGCAGGAGTTGAAGAGCCACCAGGAGGAGCTTCGAATTTACGAAGACGAGGGTATCAGCGGCTGCCGCGAGGTAGTCAAAACGCCCATCGTCGGATGGCACACTGACAGCTATCCATTCGTGTGTGTCCTGATGATGAGCGACGTTCGAGGTATGGTCGGAGGAGAGACCGCTATACGCACAGCCGAGGGAAAGATAATCAAGATGCGGGGTCCATCTCAGGTATGTGAACTCTGCTCGGCGCTTGGAGTAGTAGCTAAGTCTCCAATAGGGCTATGCGGTTGTAATGCAAGGACGATATACCACTCACCAGGCCATGCGTGCACTCGGAGCGCAAGAGCGTATCACTGCCGTCACCAGCTTCCGCCCGAAATCTGCTCTGCTTCGAGATGACTCTGAGCTGCGCACTGTACGGGGTGTCTCTGATATCAACGAGCTCTACTATGGATTCGCAGAGTATCGTCTGCAGCTGCTGAAGGAATTGCTCGAGCACGAGATCGAACGGGTCAAGGTGGCTCACCGGGTTGGTGAAGGCTTTGGCACCGTCAAACATAAGCTCTTCCTGGAAAGAGTCATTGATTTCGTCGAGCAGTCCAACCGTGAGCTCGTCGAGCAGAGCCAAGTCCGAAAGGGATTCGTTGAGAAAGTCGACCTGCCAGATGCCGCCATCGATTGTTGAGGCCCGTTCGCCAGACAATAAACGCGATACCGCGCTGTTCAATGCATCGTGTAAGACGATAGCGCTCCTGTTCCGCTGTTATACGCTGATAGAAAGCGGGTGCTTCTAGCGCGCCTGTTTTTTTTTTTTTGGGGGGCCCTTGGAAGCGGGTGTTTCCTGGGTCAGTCATTTCAATGCTTGGATTCCGGGACCCGGGGCATCAGCCAGCACGTGTTTGTTTTTTTTCCAACTTTAGAATACGGAAAGACAGTTGGGAACTGGTGATGTTCCTTGCAAGAGCGGACTGTACATATACTGATGGAGTTGATGGGAAAGGGCGACCTGTTATATACAGACTGTATACATTTGTGTACATAATTGATGGAGTTGCTCTGGCCAACGAACATCCTTGGTAATGCTTGCAAAATGAGACTGAGAGAATGGTGCTGAGATAAAGCGCATCCCCAGGTCTGTGATTGATCGAGACGAGGAAAGCGCGGCAGAAGATAAGAAGTAAGCGCACTCGAAGCCCATGCTTGGTGGGCACGGCAGCGGTGCGAATGGCGATCAGGCAGTCGATGAGGTTGCTATTGGCACGGCATTGCACACGTGAAGAGAGGCGCTCTAGGGCTGCAAGGGAGTGGGTGGGATGGGCGCGTCGTGAAGCGGGACGAGCGTCTGTGCGGCGACTCAGACAGGCTCCACTTTGCGATACTGACTGCTTCGACCAGCGCTGCGTGCGGCACGGCGAAGCTCAGCGCCTGGATGTAGAAGCACATACGCCAGACGCCAGCGACCGCCTTCTCTGTATCCTTCTCCCTGTTCTTGTAGTTCCTTCCCTGGCCGCCGCGGCCGAGCGCCATGAATCACACACGAGCGCCTTCCCCGCTTGCTACGACGGCTCGCCCCCAGAATCCGCCGTCGTCCATCGCTTCCCAGCACGCCGCCAGCAGCAGCTCGCAGACCCTATCGAGCATGTCCTCCAGCGCCAAAGCCCGCGTGGCCGCGCCGGCGACGAGCCGTTCACCCGCCCAGGCTGGAGCCGCTGAGGGTCGCCCCGGCCGCGCAGCCAGCAAAGACAGCCTCAAGCAGAAGATGGCCAAGCTGGCAGAAGAGCCCTCACGGTCGAGCAAGGCGGGCGAGGTGAGGCCTCCGAGCACAATGGAACAAAGAGAAGCATCGGCTAATGCTCCCCAGCAACTGCAAGCGCTGCGTTCCGAGTTCGACGGCCTGCGTTCCCATCTCACGTGCAAGATCTGCGACCGGCTGCTCTACCAGCCCTACACCATAGCCTGTGGCCACACATACTGCTACAGCGTGAGTATGACAGCCGTGCGCATGCTGCAACTGCTAACACCGCCCAGTGCCTCTGCACGTGGTTCGTGAACAACAAAAACCGAAAAACTTGCCCCGACTGTCGCACCGCCGTGACGCACACGCCAGCCCCAGCCTATGTGGTAAGTGCCACCGTGTGAGGGTCGTAGTGCAGCGTAGGGATGCCTTTTTGACTCGAAGCAGATCCGGGACATGATCGCCGTATTCATCAGCCGAGCCGAGCTCCTCCCCGCTGGCGAGACGATTGAGCAGCATACGAAATGGCAGAAAGAAGAAGCAGATGCGGTCCAACAAGACAAGGACAACAACGACCCTCGCGCAGGTGGTCTGTTCAAGGGATGCTTCAAGCCCGGCCACGCCAGCCGACCTTCGCTGCAGGTCATCCGCGACCAGGAAGACGGCGTCGAACGATGCCCAGTATGCTCGTGGGAGCTCGAGGACGGTGAATGTGTGCAATGCGGACTGTTCTTCGACGATAATGGCGAGTTGACCTGGACCGACAGCTTCACTGGCTTCAGCGACATGGACGAAATGTCCGAGCAGGACCTGTCCGGCGAGGATCTCGACGCAGAAATGGACATGGAAGATGCGGATTTTGACGCTTACGGTGGAGCGCAGGGCAACTGGGAAGACTATTATCCAGATGACGGCAACTTCTTGATGCAACGCTTCCTCCAGCATGGCATTCCTCCGCATGCCCCCTTCTTCCACCAGCGCAGACCCATGTCCCATAGTGAGGCTGGCAGCAGGCGCTCCTATTCGCAGAGCATCGTCTCGGACCTCATAACCGAGGAAATGGATACCGTGGAGGAGGAAGACGAAGAAGACCTGGAAGAGGATTCGTCTATGAATGACTTCATAGATGACGACGGAGATCGATCGTCTACCTCCGCCGATGCTTCCTCAACCCTAGGTGAGTCCATGGTCGCCCACGGTGCTTTGTAGCCGCAAGATAGAGGCTGCCTTTCACCATCGAGACGTTTCTGACGTATAAGCAGGTCAGACACCTCAACCATCGAACTCCCAACACAGGTACCAAGGTAGGGCGCGCCGGGTCGTGGAGTCAGAAACCTCCTCAACCATCTCCAGTGTGATTGAAGAGGAGGATGAGGACGACGACGAAGAAGAAGACGAGGGTCCGATTCGCCGAGGGCAGAGGAACCGTGCTCAGACACGCATCTTGAATCGCGCAAATGGCTCTCGGGAACCCTCCGGTCCGCCTTCCTCCACGTCCACGGATGTGTCCACAGATGACTTAGACGAAGATACGCAAGCTTTGCTGCAATCACAAGGTTGGATGCTGCAGCACCATGGGGCTGATGAGATGGGCGAAGATGATGACAGTGATGGAGGGAGAACGACTGTTGGGTCGACTGTTGGGTGGGATGCGACCGCGATTTCCAATGATAGAGTCCGAATGGGCGGTTCTCTGACACCTACTGCAGATCGACCCCGACCCAATAATACGATCCGGCCACCTTCGCGCGTGGGCAACCCACTCCGGCGACAGGCCTCCGTCCTCTCAACCGCAAATGCCCACTACGAGGATGGTGAGGCCGACGATGACGATTCTGACGTGGACCAAGACGGGGACATCACTATGGCTATTAATTCTCTCCACAACCGTCGGTCTCGGGCACAATTACGCAATAATGCCGCTGCCTTCACAAACTTCAATAACCGTCACGCCAATCGAGGCCTGTCTCAGAACAACCCAATCGATGTAGACGCCGATGACAACTCTGATCATTCGCAAGACGGTCACCGGCGGACACGTCAACAGACGTACAACCCTCGCATCAGCAGACTATTTGCCGACCACCAGCGCGCTCTTCAAGAGATCCAGGGAGGTCCGTTGGTGGATCTAGAACCTCGCTCAATCACTCCCATCGCTCGCCCACGCACATCGAACCGAAACCGACCTAGCCCTGCACAAACTTTCTCTCCCTTCATGCCTCCAGCGCCAGCACGAATGCGCACGCCGCTCATGAACAACACCTCGAATCCAGCCTTCAACCCTCGTGCTCCAACATCCCCGCCCAGACGAGCAGCACCTACGCAGAATCTTGCCGAAGCCGTACATGGCAACGCCGCCCCAACTACAAGCCGTACCTCCTCTATTTCGTCTACCAGCAATACGTCGGTAGTGCTGACGCCTGGGACTTCGACACCCACTTCGCAACAGTCCAGTAGTACAGTATCCCAACCGCAAAATGGATTGTCTATCGATATGGGAGACAGGCCACCGAGTCGGGTAAACTCACGACCCCCTTCAGCCGCTGGGCGACGTAGTTCCACGGGCTTTTCGCCGGTCTACCCTCAGTTTCCTCATTCCAATGGGGGTCTGAATATTCAGGGGCGCATCTTCCCTCCACAACAGGGCAATCCATGGGGCGCCTTTGTACAACCACGCATCAGGAATCGCAACTCCAGACAAGTCCTTAGGGAACAATCGTCGACCGCCACTCTCAGGGCTGTCAATTCTCGGACCAATATTCGAGAGCCTGTCAATTCCCCACAAGGCGTCAGGTCCCAATCGTCGCGTATTGATCTACGACCTCAACCTTCCCGTCGTCGATTGAACCCTCAGGCTTCTGTGCGAACTCTACGAGCAAGTGAACACGCGCGACCTCCACAGTCACCTTCTACTGGTAGCACGAATGACGCACAGCATGCGGCGCGACCTCCACGATACACCCCTGAAGAGACTGACCGTCTCGCTCGCGAGCTCATCAACAACAGAATGCAAGTGCTACGACCACCTGGGCCGGCACCGGCGCGCAACAATCCCTTTGTGCCCGGTTTCAGGCGTCAAGCCAACTCGTCCGAGATGGCAGCTGGCACTACACCGACTTCGCATCACTCCAGGACCAATTCCAACGAATCTGTCAATTCGGTAAATTCCTCACATACCGCAACTATGGGGTCGTCGTCGCCTGGACTCACCAGGAGACGAAGCAATCGGCACATGGCTGGGCCGCCACCGGGCGTGCTGACTCCCGCTACTCACGGTGTGTTTCCACCAGCAGCGTATCCTGGCAATCACACACGAGCAAGGCAGAGTTCTATCGGCAGCTCTACGTTCGATATGCCGCTTGACGCCAGTGCTCGAGGCATGAGCCCAATGGTGGCAACTTCACTCATCTAGTCGATGAATACCTCATACACTGAATAATCGGATCAAATTGGTATCCATACACGGTTTACCCGGTCGGCAGTTTCGGTCATTGAACAGGTAACAGCAGGGGAATTATGGAAACCTTTCTTTTTACGAGTCATGACGGAGTTTCTCATGGTACGGTCGCAGACATGGAGGGTGATTGCATCACATGGCGTCTCTCCTTTTGTTGCTCGGCATTATACCAAGGTGCAAGGGCAATGGGTTTTCTGTCATTAGCGGGCGCCGGGAGATACCAATTCGAGCATTTGAATCTGCTTATTTTATGACCTTAATGATGTAGGAATAAAGATACAACAGTGATTGGAGTAGGAGGTAGATGCGGTTGCTACCTGCGTCGCAATGTTTCCTCCACCATTGGAAAATTTATTAACGGAAGCATTAGACGCTGTCTACGCAGGTTAGTACCCTAAGAGATATACAGATACCTCGACCCGGAGTGGCCGCTTCATGTGCTGATCTTAGGCGCCACTCGTTGAGCATCTTTGGTTCGTCCTTCGCAGCTTCTCCAAGCCTGGCATGACGCAGTACGAAAGTGCTGTAATTGCCTATACGCTTCGAGCGTGGATATAAAGCGTACAATCGCCAGGGCAGATGCGGTCCTTGAGCGATGGCAGAGGCTCGTGGGTTGAGGAAGTGAGCATAGGAGCAGGTAACAACTCGGATTCGCGCCTTGTTCGTACCATGTATCGGCTTGTTCGGGACCTTCTAATCCTTGGAAAATAGTTGTCTTTCTACGCATCCTATCCACGCTCTGCTGACCAGCAGCACCGTTTTATAGCGGCGGTCGCGAACATGCACTCCACGAATTTCAAAACGCATCTTTATCAAGTGACAGAGGCTTGATTAGGTGCATTATTATATAAAAAGCTAAAGAGCGCGATATGTAAAGGAGTGGGCTGTGCCTGGTATCATGTTGTATCTTCATCCGCAGTCTTCAAATCAAAGTAAACACGTCGCCCTTCCTCAAATATACCAAGCAAGAAAGTAAAAGACGCAACGCCAGCGCTATATACATATCCGGAGAAAGAAAAAATAAACAAGGGTCGCCGAAGCGTAGTACCTAGCATGCCCAGGCTGCTGAGCTGCTTTCAAAGTCACCGCGCGTGAGCAGGCGTCGCCATAAAATTCCTCACGCTCTCCCTGCTGTCCTCCCCGTAACCTGCGCGCTCCATGAGCTTCGTGAACGTCGTGTGCCCCGAGTCAGCTGTCATTCTGTTCTCGCGCATACCCGGCGCCTTGGGCGGGGCTAGGAAACTCGGCGCCGGCATGAGCACGTCGATCGTTTCTGAGCTGTTGCTCCTCGTTGCTGCGTCAGGGCGCCGCGCTCGGCTCCTCTTCCTTCTAGAGCGAGACCGATGTGGCGAGGGGGTGTGACCCGGCGTTCTATACGGAGATCGCAAGGGGTCGCCCGCACGCACAGCCGGTGGAGGTTGCTGGAGCGTAGGCGTCTGCGGGGGTCCAGACCACACGCCGATGCCCAGCTTCGGCGTGCGGTCCCACATGCTCTTGATCCGGGGTGTGAGACCGCCCACGCTGCCCAACGCCCGTGTGCCGATGTTCTTCTGCACGCTTGGGGTGGAAGTGAAGGACTGCGAGTTCTGGCGGATGAAGTCTGTACGTGCGTGCTGAGGGTCGTAGATGGGGTCACTGATGGTGCGGGCGACGTGGCCGAAGTCACCGGAGTACCGGGAGGCTTTCGCGTTGCGTCGCTTTCTGATGAGCCAGATGATGAGGATGACTGCCAGTGCTCCGATGAGTATACCTGGGAAGAAGCCCGCGGCGAAGGATTTACCGTCGAAGCCGGAGTTTGCTGCGGGAAGGGGCTCGGCTGGCTCGGAGGTTTGGGAGGCCGAGGCTGGGCTTGTTGGCGTAGAAGTCGGAAGCAATGTGGTGGATGTGGGTGTCTCCTTGAGGGAAATACACATGCCGCCATTGCATTTGTAGCCCAACGGACAGCATGAGTCTCCGCATTCGGGGAGCTCGATGTCCTTCGTGTCGGCAAAATGGATTTGATTGTCGGGGTGGAGGGTCGCGTTGTACTGCGTGATGTCGCAGGGAACTCTATGGATGCTGGAGCAGTCTTTGCCTTTGGGACAGCAGATGACGGCTTGGATGGTAGAGTTGACAGTGGTGCAGGTTGTGTCTTGTCCGCAGCAAAAGCTGGCTGGGAGGTCGCCGCCACATTGTTGGAGACCTGGTTTACCTCCACATGTCTCTTCTGATCTTGAAAACAGACTCGATGCTTGTGTCGTGGGAAGTGTAAAGACGATAAGAGAGAGGAGGGATGCTCCAGAGAGCTTTGGACCTGCCAACAGCCCCATCGTCATGATAAAAAGACACGAAGATGAACAAAACACGCGTGGGGATCTGAAGTAGGTTCTAATGGAAGAGTAAACAATTCGACTTGATGTATGAGACCAGATCAATACAGGAGCAGCATTATGAACAGTGAAGTGAAGTACAGAACCCACGTGCAGTGACAGCGAAACGAAACTGAACAAACGTCGATCAAAAAGGTAGGTTCACGACGCGGCCGCTCGTCATATACATACAAACCTAGCAGCCCAAGGCGCGCATCTACGCGAAGCGACTCTTCGGCCGCGATTTTGGTGCTGTGGCCCATCTATCGTACGTCCGCCTCCACTGACGGCCCGCCTTCGTTCTGGAAATAGGCACACTGGACGCGCCGAATGGATGGGAGGTGTTGAATGGCTGCCGAGGTCGGTGTAGCGTGGCATATGACTCCCATGAGCGTCTGGGCCTGGCTGCAGTCCATTGAAACGGCTGGACGAGCGAAGCGCCGCCGTCGTGTTTGGTGTTGGTTGAAACACTCGGCGCCAGCGCGTGGTGATTGGTTGAGACGATGCGAGCTACAAGACTTGGCATGCGCTAAGCGCGCCCAATGTCCACACGGGCTCAAAGACAAGCTTTTCACTTATTGCCTTTCAACGACCTGAACTCGAGAGTGGCAGCCTCGCGAGTAACCACAGCCCAGGTACCGGCGGT
The DNA here is from genome assembly GCA_010015655.1 of Bimuria novae-zelandiae CBS 107.79. NCBI lineage: Eukaryota > Fungi > Ascomycota > Dothideomycetes > Pleosporales > Didymosphaeriaceae > Bimuria > Bimuria novae-zelandiae. The sequence continues at coordinate 169,376 of ML976693.1, forward strand.
CAAGCATCGCATTCGCCAGCTCACCTCCGGTAAAACAGTCTGCACGATTCAATACCAGACCTATCTAATAATAGGTAAATTCGTTTGCGCCCACTCATTACCTATCCGCACTGTCACTACACAATCACTCCCAAATCTTTCCAAATCTTCTACAAAGTGTCGTGTCTGCACTTTAAATAACCGAATAGCACACTTGCCATCCTCTCCTCGTCTACTACCTCCTTCTGGCCGTCTGGAAGTCGACCTTGGCCCTAGTTACTCTGTACCGATTTACTTGAGGACATCGCTCTTCACAGGAGTTTCTTATACAGATCCGTATTCAACTTTCCATGTGTTTCGGTCCCATTGATGACGCGATAGCACCAGCGTAGCCCAGCTCCGGCAGCCCACATAGCAACGCCGCTGAGGGCGAAAAGCCCGACACGCTGAGGTGTAGTAAGGAGGGCAAAAATAGGGTAAGGGTAGAAGCCATTGCGTGAGTAGCAAAGCTCGATCCAGAACCAGTAGAGGAAGGCGATGACGGTAGAGGAGACGAGAGAAAGCCGAGAGGCGTACGGGTTGATTGGAGTAGTGGGCCAGGGGGGCGAGAGGAAGAGCGCGTCTAGGGAGAGCAGCACCGATGGAAACACTGTTCGAGGTCAACTGGACATCCTGTTCCCTCCGAAGGAGCCACCGAGTTAAGACGCTACTGAAGGGACAGGACAGATACGAGGGACGCACGGTGGAAGCCGTAATCAGCCATTATCGGTGGCGCAGGTAGATCAGGAGGGATCACGAGTTTCGGATCGATCTGGTTGATATTAGCATTCGGTCCGCGGAGCTGATGGGGATATTCGTACAGCTCGCAACCCCCAGTAGAGCATACTGATTACGATCTCGATGGGTGCAGCAACAAGCGCGAGGTAATTTTTGATAGTAAAGAGCTGGTAAGAGGACGTTATGTCCGCGAGCAGACCGGCGGTGAAGCATGCTGTGGAGACAGAGAGGCCAAGGATCGTAAGGTACTGTAGGTGCCAGCCGAAGGACTCGTTCTGGAGATTGTCAGGTATTAAGTGGAGAGTAGAGGTTAGGTTCAGAAAAGTCTCAGATCTTTGAATGAGTAGACTTGGATGAAGATCGGGGATGAAGATCGGAGAAGCAGAAGGGGTGCAGGTATGTTCTACAGCAGGTCAACGGATTCAGGAAAATGGGAGAGTTAGCAGAATTGATCCAATCCAAGTTGCGGAAGTTGGAAGGGGGTATATTGGATGTGTTAAGTTTCGATGGTTGTGGCTTGGAAATGAAGTTCGATGGGGGTGGGTCGTAGTGAGGGGCTCTCGGTAGCAACTGGGAGTTTCGGACATACAATGATAGTGGGATTATCGACTAGGCTGTGATGACATCAGCGCCTTGAGGACAGAATCCGCTCTAGGTGTTTTCCATACAACTTGAAAGAACGATAGAAGCTTATCAAACCAACAACCTAAGGTGCGGTCAGGTTGTTGTCTGGAGATGACGCGTGTCAAAACTTACATGCGTGGCACCTGAAAGACCTCTTCCGGGGGCTTCCAGCCTTTGTAGCGGATGCCGCCGTTTCATGTCGACAGTTACCGGGGCACTCATCGTTAACAGCCAGACTACGAAGCACACAAAGAGCAAAGAAAAATTGCACCCAGAAGTCCCAGCTCGAGATGGAAGCACAAAATCGAGATGAAGGTCTATACTAGTCCGACGAAGTAAAAGCCCATGCTACAGCACGTGGGTTAGCTTCGGCATAAGGGCTTGCCGACGATCCGACATCATGCGCCGGGGAACCTCTTTGCACCTCTCTTCTACAAGTCATGCCATTCAACGGCTGGACCCACATCCATCCATGGATCCCTTTCAATCCGCTGATGCCAACATCTTCGAAATGGGGAATTATCGGGGAATCAACGGCTCGGTTGTCGGTCGAAACCCAGTGCGCCCCTCCCCGTGGGTGAACTTCGGTCCCGCTTGTTATCGAGCTAACCGTATCGGATCGCGGTATCCAATCGTGTATCTAGGTATATCTTGCGTACTCCACAGTTGAAGATATCGCGGAGTTGCGGCCCAGCGTCCGGCTATCGAATTCTTGATGGTGTATAAAGGTCTGCGGTAGTCACACTACCGTCAAGTAGATCGCGTATACCTTTTTTTTGCAGTTTTCGTTGGTTTCCTCACTGCCCAGGTGTTATTTTGTTCACGTATCAAACGGCCTCCTTCGATAATTTAATTCTACCCGACCAGCCATCATGGATACGAATACTGAGGATATTCTCAATACTCTCACCCTAGAAGAGAAAGTGTCTCTGCTTGCCGGAAAAGATTTTTGGGAGACTGTCCCAGTGAAGGCAAAGGGTGTGCCTGCTATCAAAGTACGTCACCTGCAAGAACTAAGAAGTCGCACAAGTTTGACCGCATTAGACGTCTGATGGACCTAACGGCGCTCGAGGTGAGACCTTCAGCGGTGGTAAAAGAGCAGCTTGCTTTCCGGCTTCTTGCTGTTCCGCTTCCACGTGGAACCCGGAACTTCTGAGGCAGGTCGGCCACGCCCTTGCCGAAGAGACACAAACTAAAGGCGCCCGAGTCTTGTAAATTTGCTCAAAGTGACTTGCTCACCATTTTCCTAACTATGTTCAGGCTCGGCCCTACCATGTGCAACCACAGACATCCCCTTGGAGGAAGAAACTTCGAGAGCTTCTCCGAAGATCCTCTTCTTACTGGCAAGCTTGCTGCTCAGTATGTGATAGGTGTGCAGGAGAAGGGAGTTGCTGGCACTTGCAAGCACTACGCTGCGAACGAGCAGGAGACCGATCGATTGACCGTGGACGAGATCATATCAGAGCGCGCTCTACGGGAAATATACCTAAAACCCTTCGAGATTGCCGTTAAGGAAGCCAATCCTTGGGCGTTCATGACTGCATACAACCAGATCAATGGTACCCACGCAGACTCTAACAAATTCATCTTGGAGAAGGTTCTGCGCGGAGAATGGGGTTGGAAAGGCCTAGTGATGAGCGATTGGGGCGGCACCAACTCAACCGCGGACGCACTTAACACCGGTCTTGACCTTGAAATGCCGGGTCCCACTCGTCACCGATCTTACAAGGCTGTGAAGCAGGCTATCAAGAATGGTGAGCTCACCGAGGAGACGATCAACGACCGCGCACGAAATGTTCTCGAGCTTATTCGGAAGGTTGGAGGGTTCAGAAACCCAGAGATCCCCCCTGAGCGATCTGAAGATAGGCCGGAGCACCGCAAACTGATCCGAGACGTAGCTGGACAAGGTCTCGTGCTTCTCAAGAACGACACGGATGTATTGCCCTTAAAGAAGGATCAGGTCAAAGGAAAGAAGATTGCGTTGCTCGGTCTGGCGAAAGAGGCGCTAATCCACGGTGGTGGAAGCGCTTCATTACACTCACACTACAGGATCTCGCCGTGGGAGGGCATGCACAACACATATGGCGATGATGTTGAATTCAAATTTGCCAAAGGTAAGAGGTCCGCTGTTCACATAAAGGCGGGTTCTCACCAATATCTAGGTGCTCATACATACCGTCTTCTGCCTCCACTAAAAGGGAACTGGACGCTCAAGGCTTTCGACCGTGGAAGTCATGACAAGCCTTCGCTGACGGTGGAGCACCAAAAGGAGGCCGCTTTTACTGGCTTGTTCAACGAGGCTGTGAAGTGGAAGGATCTTGAACTGACGACGACATTCGTCCCAACTGAGACCGGCGAGCATTATATTGCTTGCTCTGGAATCGGACCAACAGTTGTGAAGATCAACGACAAAGTGGTTTTCGAACAGAAGGGAAGCACCAACGATTCGATGGGATTCTTGTTCGGAGGAAACCCTGAGATCGAGTTCACCTACTCTTTTACAAAAGACGCTTCCTATTCCATCAAGATTGAATCACAGCCGCCTGGTAAGGAAGGTTCTGACTTTGGTGGCATCTTGTCCGGGATGCCTGGCTTTAGGATGGGCTTCATGTACGCAAAAGAGCACGATGAGGATCTTACCTCAGCAGCTGTCGATGTTGCCAAAGAATGTGACTATGCAATTGTGTTCACAGGTCACACTCCAGTATGGGAAACGGAAGGTCAAGATCAGGCTTCTTTCCATCTCCCCAATAAGGACCATTGCCAAGACAAGCTTATCGAAGCTGTGGCTGCAGCCAACTCAAAGACCATCGTCGTCAATTCCACTGGTGTAGCTGTCGCTATGGACTGGTTGCCAAAAGTCTCAGCAGTTGTGCAGGCCTGGTTTTCAGGTCAAGAGGCAGGGAATGCCATTGCCGACGTGCTTTCCGGTGCTGTCAACCCTTCAGGCAGACTGCCTCTATCCTGGCCTAAGCGTCTTGAAGACTCTCCCGCACATGGCAACTTCCCCGGTGAAAAGGAAGACGGCCAGCTTACTGTCAAGTACTCCGAAGGTGTCTTCGTTGGGTATCGTCACTACGACCGTATCTCCCAGGACAAAGTCCTATTCCCATTCGGTTTCGGTCTGTCCTACACCACTTTCAACCTGAAGGACGCCAAGGCTACTCAAGATTCAAGCGGCAGATTCATAACCGAAGTCACGGTGTCAAACACTGGAAAGCAGGCCGGTGCCACGGTTACTCAACTCTACGTTGGTAGAACGAAGCAATCCGCGGAGCATCCAATCAAGACACTGGCGGCCTTCAAGAAGGTGTTCCTTGAGGCCGGCAAGGAAGAGAGGGTTATGCTTTCGATAGATTTGAAAGATTTTGCATATTTCGACCAAGGGAGCAACAGGTGGAAAGTGGACCGCGGAAGGTATAACTTTTCATTCGGTCAGTCGGCGCAAAACATCGAGAGCGTCGTTGAAGTGGAAATAGAGGGTGGTAGCCGAGAGCTGAAGTTGTAGATGCTACGAGTACCTAATGTTTGAATTAGCAAGGATTGCCTAAGGCTGAATCCTCAAATAGAAGTTCTTGAATCCTTCTCGCTAATTATAAATGTGGCGCATGCTCATGCATGGCGAAGTCTCACCCTTCGCACGAGAGAGCCATAAGCCAACGTCATAGCAGAATGCTTTTAGGCACGCATGGATGAAATTGAGGTCGGGAATCAGTTCGTGACGATCTGCCCCCTGTTGGTGAGTGAGGCCCTTTTTAGCCTAGAAGATGGCGCGTGCACTTTCTGGCACCAGATGGGGCCGAGGCGCAGCGGGGATCTTCAATAATTCCACCGCCCTGCAACTTCTCTTTAGTCGCCCCTCAAGTGCTTCCCACACCTCAGGAGACGCCTTTGAATGCGCAGAAACCCTTCGTGGTTATGCACGATTCAACAACCCAGGGCTGTTTCCTGAGTTACCATTGTGCTTGCAGTGAACTGATCTTCACTTCGCTAAAATGCCTAATGTTGGCAAGCCTTCAAAGGGCTGCCAACACTGTAGAGATGGGAAGGTCAAGGTAAGGGGAATACTGTTGACTTTAATTCACCATACTCATCGCTCTACAGTGCGATCTCAAACGGCCATCATGCTCCCAGTGCATCAGAGCCGGGAAAGAATGCTATGGCTACCGCGACCCGCTTTCGATGATGTTTAAGAACGAGAGCAATGTAGTCAGGAATAAAGCGCAAAAGAAATATGAAGAGCTTTCCAGAAAGAGAGCGGTGAAGAAGACGACTTCGAAGAGGCTCCTAGTGAGGGCTAAGATGTCCGACGGTTCTTCAAGCGATGCAATGACAACTCCACAGTCATTGGAAACGGCTTCGACAATACCACGAACAGCAAGTCCTCCGCGACCAATGACATCTTCGATCGAGAACCAAGCAATCTCTTTCTTTGCCGCCAACAACCTTTTGCAACCATCTGTCGTTGAAAGAGGCAACTACCAATGGCTCTTCGAAATGCTGAGGGTGCCCAAGATTAGTATAATGCTCAAAAGCAGTGCAAATGCCGTCAGTCTTGCAACATTTGCAACGGCAAACAAATCGCAACCTCTGATGAAGAAAGCTCAGGGACACTACGCGCGCGCCTTGACATCGACCAATGAAGCATTGAGTGACCCAGCCAAGGTCTACGACGATAGTACGCTTGTTTCTGTGATATTACTCGGAGTATACGAGATGTTTGTGTTCGAGAAGCACTCCCTAACTGCGTGGATGCAACACCTTAAAGGTGCAGGTACCTTGTTTGCTCTCCGCGGCGAAAATCAGTTTAAGAGCCGCCTTGCGCGACAGATTTTCATGCAGTTCTACAAAACATCCGTGGCTAAGGGTGTTGAGCTTGGCACACCGGTTCCGGATAATATGGCCAAACTATATAGATCCCTAACCTCGATGCAGGACTACACGATGCACGGTACGTGTACGATATTACTACTGGGCGCCTTTGTTTGCCCAAGATACTCTTTGTGTTGCGCTTGATGCATTCTTTCATATTCATAAGGGAAATTTACTGACCTGAGCAGGAGTTGAACGTCAGGTTGAGGTACTGGAGAAGGCGATCTCGCTCATGGCAAACGAAGAGGGAGATCCCGTCACCCTTGTGTCAGATATACTAGGACTCGACTGCGAGCTGGGCTTGGTGAAGTTCCTATTACGGACCCTCTGGAGATATGAAACCGTATACCTGGATAAACCAGCTGAGCATGTGTTCGGCCACTATTACCACATTTATACTAATGCCTGGGTTATCAACCTATGGACAGTTCTCCGAATATGCAGGATACGCCTCTATAAATTCGTGCGCGCTCAGGTCAACAAGGGTCTGCAGTGTTCCCCTCCGCTGTTCTCGGACGAAGATGCGCAGAAGCATCTCAACACCTGCAAGCAGGTTATCAGCTCGCAGATGTTGGACATATGCGCTTCAACTCCCCAGCTTACTGGGCAGATTGCCTTCCCACATCAAGTCAAACGGGATGTCGATTTCCTCAAGGCAGGTGTAGAGACGCTGAACTTGCGGAACAAGATGTTCACCATCCATCCACAAGGCACCTTTCTGGAGCCTTTCCAATCCACTGGACTGGACCACTTGATCGGCCCACTATACGAGCTTGGCCGAAGCGACTACGGCCCACGGCTCACGCAATGGGCCATTGACCAGCTCTATTTCATTGCGAGCAGAATCGGAACGAGACAGGCAATTTACCTGGCAGAAGAATTGGAACAGAAGTTAAAAGACGAATCCAATTTTCGGGACTGGCACGACCCCTGTCCCACTTCCGCTCAACTGGCTGCGGGTTTTCCTTTAATGTCATCTACGCGGAGGATGTAAAGAACTTGGGGAAGCATCGCCAGGATGATGGTCACCTCCATGGGAAATATACGTTACGCTCGGTTAACCCTGCCGGGTCAGCCGAGGTCCTAGTCATGGTCAACGACATGACATGATGATACATCGCCCCGCACTACAGTAGGCATCAGCTTTAAATTGCGGAGATAAAAGACACAGCGCTGCCACTATTTCCGAACAGTGTGGCCTTTGACCACCAAGCGGCGTACGTTCCATCTCTCAATATAAACACGTCACGGCGTCCTTGACTACAAATCCGTACCGTACTTTCAAAGATTTTCGGATTGCACAACAACTATCAGAAAGATCACCATGACTTCTCAGAAGATACCAGAGAAGATGCAAGCCGCACAAGTGGTCGAGGTAGCTTCACATCCTTTCCTTGTCCCCAGCACACACAGCCCTTCTATATCCCTCGAATGTCAAACCCAGACCCACACACCGGGCTTTGAGCAAGCAAAGAATCTACAAAGATTGCCTCTAGAAAGGTACCACAAGTGACACACTTCCCAGTACAACGCGCCCTATAAAATCACCATCGTCCCCGTCTCCAGCGACCTCGCCCCATCCGAACTCCTCATCCGCGTCGCCGTCGCCTTCCTCTGCCACACTGACTTCATGGTTCGCGAGGGCATCCTAGGCACCCCGCTCCCCATCACAGGTTCCCACGAAGGAGCCGGAACCGTCGTCGCCGTCGGCTCGGCCGTCACCGCCTTCGCGCCCGGCGACCGCGTCATGGCCGGCATGCTCTACCACGCCTGTGGCTCTTGCCCAGAGTGCAAGGGCCCCCAGCCACCCCCGCAGTACTGCGCCAACGCCACGGCCTGCGGTATCAAGGGCGCAGACGGCTTCTTCGCTGAGTACGCGAGGATCGATAGTCGCACGGCGGCGAAGGTGCCTGCCAATGTGGGCTTTGTCACGGCCGCGCCGCTAGCATGCGCGGGGTGTACGGTGTACAAGGGCGTTGTACTCGCAGGACTGCAGAAGGGGGAGTGACTGGCCATTGTGGGGTCGGGGGCGGGTTAGGACATTTGGGCGTGCAGTTTGCAAAGGCGTTGGGGTTGAAGGTTGTGGGTATTGATGCGCGGGATGGGGGGCTAGAGTTGACGCGAAAGGGAGGCGCGGATGTGGTTGTTGATGCGCGAAAGGGAGACGGTGCGGTGGTGGAGGGGGTCAGAAGGGTCACGGGCGGGGCCGGCGTTACCGCGACGGTCAATCTGAGCGATGCGAAGGCGGCAGCGGCCACGAGTTGCGCGGTTACGAGGATGCATAGCACGGTCGTGCACGTTGCGCAGGTAGGTTCTTTTGGGAGAGATTCCGAACTGTATTTTGTGGACATTGGTAACTTCGTCCACGATACGGCATCCGATTGTCATTTTTTGTATTTGAGTCCAGCCTAACATACCACAGCCAGAGAACGTGACCATTCCCTTCACCGAGCTGATCATGCGCGACATACGGGTCCGCGGCTCGCTCGTCAGCTCCGCAAAGGAAGCGCAAGACATGCTGCAGCTCGTGGCCGACCACGGCATCTCGGTACATTCCAATGCGTTCGAAGGACTGGGCGAAATGGAGCAGCTGATAGAGCTCGCGGAAAGCGGGAAGATGAAGGGCAAGGGGGTTGTGATTATCGACCAGGCGCAGATCGATGCCGAGGGGAAGGGTGCCTTGTAGGAGAGAGAACCGTAGTGCAGGACGGACGATGTCGGAGAACATGTCTAGCAGCGCCTAAGCCACTCGAAGCGTTGCGTTTCTTCTTCCTCGCTCTTGAGCAGTGTGGTAACGACATTCGGAGATTACACAATCTCCCTGCTGCCATTCCACTCCTGCATTTTGAAGTCCCGTGGCTTCCGGCTCTCTTTCTCCGTACGCAGCAGTGCAAGATGTACACTAGGACGCCGGCTGCACAACACCCACCTCCACAAGCTCCACGTCAAGCGTCTCCATATCAACCAGCACGATCTGCCCCGTCGTACTATATCTCGGCACGCCCAACAGCAGCACCTGCTGTCCCGCCGGGCCCTGGACGACCCTGCTCTCAAACTTCTCCCTGTTCCCTGCAAAGTATATGTGCGGACACTCCCGCAATATCAGCGGGTCGTCGTCCTGGAACGGATAGCACCACAGCGTATCAGGCGCCGTGGGCGCTATACAGCGCCACCTCAACATCATTTCCATGACGTCCAGGGGCTCGACGTCATCCACATATTTTAACAGATCATCCACCGTCTGGCCACCAGTGCCCAATATTCTCCACCCCTCCACGTCAGCCTCCCACGGGTTCGTTACCGAGTCGAGGCCCTCAAGCGACTCCTTCGACTGCACCGGCGGGTTCGCGTAGGCCCTGCTCAGCGGGAAGAGCGCGGGGTGCAGCGGCTGCTGTGGAAGCGCGACGTTTGCGGGATCGTGTTCGCCGGGGAGAATAGTGATGGGTAGTGAGGGGAGGATCTGGGAGAGCAGCGAGTCGAGCTTCTCGGCGGGCGTGGCGTTGTACGAGGACGCGTCGTAGCCGTAGTGCTTCTTTGCGCTCTTTTTTGCGTTGAAGTCATCTCTGTTGAGGATGGGCGACGCGTGGGCGAGCGAGTTGCCTGCGATGATCAAGCGGCTGATCTGCGATGCGGCCGTCTGGTCAGGGGGGCCGGTGGCTTCGCCAGTGAGGTACTCAACGAGAAGGTCGAGAAGGAGGTCGTCGTCTGGTGTGCCGGTGATGTCTAGGCCTGAGACGAGGGCAAGTTTGCCTGACCTTTCGCGCTTGGCTTTCGGTGCTGCGTCTTCGGATTCCCATCGTCGCGGCTGTCTTGGGAGGTCGGCGTATTGTGTTGCGATGACCTGGAAGGAGCCGTCTGCTTGTTCGGTACCGAGCGCGGCGAGAATGCAGCCAGTTACGTAGTGCGAATTGAGAGAGTCGCCGATGATGCGGAGGCGGCCGGATTCATCCTCGAGCATCAACTCGTCGGCGCCCGAGGGGCTGACGTAGGTCTCACGCGGTGGAGGGGCGGCTATCCAATGCTGGCTGCAGTAAGCTTCTCCATATTCGATGCGAATCTGCATTTGTCGGTCGTACCTCTTTCGACAAGTCGTCGAGCACATTGGGCTTCAGCGCCATCTCCATGTACACGGTTCCCACGACCCAGCATAGCTCGCCTTGCCGCACGTCGAGCACCCGTTCCACGTAACTTGCCCGCTCGCCTCCTAGCTGATGACACGTCAGACCTCGATGCATTCTCCGTTCAGTCTAGAGCCGTACCTTGAAGTCGTCCCAAGCATCGTGCGCCTTTTGCTTTACAGCCTGCTTCAACTGCACTAACCGCAAAAAGTACATGTCGGCAAATTGATGGTGGTAGTGCTTTTCTGCTCCTGTCGGCAGCTCGAACGTGTGTAGCGGCTTGTAGGCGGAGGCATTCCGAGAGAAGTCAGAGGCGGCGTCTTCACTGCGAGCGTGTTAGCATTGCAGGATACGAGGCCGCACAGAACTCACAAGGGCCCGCCTTTGAGTAGAATACCGTCCGCAAAGCCCATTGTGATCACGTGAATATGTTTGACTGGGGGGGTAGATAATGTCGTGCTGGTCGCGCTTCAGAATCTCGAGAAACGCGACCGCGACGCGCTTACCCGACCAGGCTACTCCATGAGAAGTAGGCCCCGCACTAAATCACTTGGCGCCATATCCCTTACAAGAACAAGCTCCTCGTAGTGCTGTGGCAGTATGTGACAAAATCACTCTTTTCGAGCACCTGCCGACGCGAACATAAACCGTAAGTTGGGTCGATTTTCCAAGGGAATAATGAAGGTAATGGCGTTTGAACGCTGTACTGGATCTTGTCCACATTGGACAAAGATGGACCCAGTCCAACAAACGCCACCCATATCGAACCTTATTCTTTAACACTCTTTGATCCTTCATCAGTGCACACGCTATCCGTTGTACTCGCTTTGTATTCGCTTTGTAACGTCCCTGGTCTCCGTTCCTTTGATCCAATTTTAGACAGAACCCAATTAAGCTCCTTTTTTTTTGCTACGAATAGAAGCTAGGTAATAGACGTTATAACTACCTCGTATTGAGAGTCCACTCGTCTCCTTGCCAACGTTCTTTTTACCTCTATATATCACAATCTTTACGACGTTTTCTTGCAGCTCCACGATCATTCCAAGGTCTGTCATCCCACAGCTTTCTATACATTCGCTACGAACGGGAACAAAATGATTAGCAACATCGTTATCGCACTCCTCGTTGCGCAGAATGTAGCTGGTGCGGCCATCAACAAACGCCAAGGAGAGTCCATCATTGGGACCACACCTTGCATGGACAACGCGGTCACTGCCGTAAGCAGCCTTTCGAGCTTTCCTCTTCTCTCGCCTTCCGATGGTAGTTTCATAGATAACATTTCCGCTACGAGCGCGATCCCCAGCAGCTCCATTTTCAGCTATATCTCCTCGAACCCGAGCATCGTTCCTTCTAGCACAGTTGTTTCCTCCGTCCCTGCTTCAAGCAGCTACAGTCCGGCTTACGTCCCCATAATTACCGAACAATCTGTAGCTCGGCCAGGCTTATTTGTTACTTCGGTCTCGGGACTTGCTGTTGCCAGCAGCAGCATTTCTGAGTGCGTTCAAATAGCCACTGAGACCGTATATGTCACGGTTTTGAAATCTCCTCCAGAAGTACCGAGTACCGTTCACACAACCATTATGGTACTTACCACTGTGCTCGCCCCGCCCTCTGCTACACCGCTCTCCCAGACCAGTCCTTCCATTCCCGAGCCTCCTGGTTCTCTGGTCGGTCAAACTACTTCGACCGTTGTCTTCTCTCTGCCTCCTGGATCCGGTGTGGTTCCGGGTCCAAGCTATAGTTTGACTCCTTTGCCTCAGTCCGGCAGCTATGCTGTTAGCGTGGCTAGCTCTGTCCCGGGTTTCTCCCCGGTCTCTTCTCAAGTCTCTTCTACAGTCGTGGCTTCCCCATCTTCTCCTGTGGCTACCTCTCTTCCAGGTTTCTCGTACCCCGTTCTCTCGCCGGCCCCTTCACCGATTCAGCCAACGCCCTCTTTTCACACGGGTGCACCTTCCTCTCACTGCGGAACGAGCAACAGCACACTTGCCAACCCCACAGGAATAGCCCCATCGGCATCATTCACGCTTGTACCTACAGACTCTAGCTTTGTTATCCCCATTTCGTCTGGGACAGCCCCTTGTTCCAGTGCACCGGTTGTCCCGGTCCCTGGCGGTTACGCAATGGCAACAAACGGTACTCTGGTGACAGTTTCGTTGTCGACTACGGTTTTTTCAACATCCAGCGCTCAGCCAACCTCTAGCGAAGGCTATCAGACCGAGACATCAACCCTAACCCTCGCTGTCGCAGTCAGTCCTACTTCTGTGCTCTCTGACATCGCTACCACTACCGTTGACGCTGGATCCGATGTCTACGCAGCTATGTTCGTAGCGGAAGCGGGTCGGATGAACAATAAGCGCGCCGAAACCACCGTCAACATCGCGCTTGACCAGACTGCGGTGAGCAGCAAGCCCGAGCCTCCATCTGCACCTAGAGCATCTTCCAAGCCTCCTTCGGCGCCCAAGTCATCCAAGCCGAAATCTTCCTCGAAGCCATCAGCTGGCGATGAGGTGAAGACCATCACCATCTCACAAGATCCGCGCTGTCCGTACCCATATCCTGGCATCCACTGCGGAATGCCGGTTACGACAGTGACAACAGTGAGGAAGGCGACGAAAACTTCGGAGGCTTCGGAACCGAAGAAGACTGGGTCGGTTGAATATTGCCCCTATCTTTATCCTGGAGGCAAGGGAGATGCTTGCCTATAATTGCCTATTACTTTGTTTTCGCTCTGCTGACTGCATTCTTTATCTTCAGGCATAAGAAGGGACTGTCATGGACACAGACGCTGGTCACCGTGTTGAGTGGAGATGCCGTTGCTCCAACTGTAACGAAGACTGTTTGGCCTCCTGTGGACACCATGTTCGATTCCTGTACGGGCCACTTCTGGATGGGTTGTGAGTAGCTATTTCGGTTAGTGTTAGTTTAATTTGCCTTTATTGGCACCAAACTCAACTTTGTCAGCCTTGCCGCATGTATATATTAGCCGCGAACAAGTTGTGGGAACTTACGTCATGTTCGAAAATACATTTACATACCTTTCATACGTAGATATGTGCCTTGGTACACTATGGAGGAGATATGGGTAGGCGTTGGCAACCGATGGGCATCAATTTATTTCTTTAGTCAAAGCTAATCGTGAATGCGTTGAGTTCTAGCCGGCGTTCGGTGCACATACAGTACCTTGCAAAACCGCCCTCACCCTTTGCATAAGCGACGATTCTGTACGACCCCTGTCCGCCTAAAATACTCCTTGCTAGTCTCGGCCAATAGTAGAGTGCAGAGATCCACTAGCTTAAAGCGAGCTAGCTTGTAATCACGAAAGTGCTCTGATGTAATACTCTAGACAACACGTGATATAAAGTTACACTAATATACTCTACAGGCTTTTAGGCCATCTATATTACTAACATAGTTACGCTTTTAGTTCTCCCTAAGCAGTATATTCTTAAGCGTATAATTTAAATTAGTGTCTTTTTACTCCGCTTCCCACTGCTCTAGGACTATCAAAGATAACGCAAGATTAGGGTAACTAACTTTTAGTACCCGCTAACGCTGCTATATACACTATCTTATTAAGGCTATAGCCTCTACATTCCGACCTTGCGCTTTCCAGGTAAAGGCTAAGTTGGCCATGCTGGTCAGCGTGTCTGGATGGTCCGCTCCGAGCTTCTTCTTGCGAGTCTCCATCACTTGCACCTCCAGCTCTTCCGCTGTATCCCACCGCCCTTGATTCCAAAGAGTCGACGCCAGATTGGCCATGCTGGTCAGCGTGTCTGGATGGTCCGCTCCCAACTTCTTCTTGCGAGTCTCCATCACTTGTTTTCTCAGCTTTTCAGCCTCATCCCATTGTCCACCAAGTGAGTAGGCATCTGCTACCATTGCGATGCTCCATAGCGTGCCCTCGTCCTCCTGCCCTAGCACCTTCTTCCGTGCTTTCATTGCCTTCATCGCTAGCATCTTAGCATCAGTAATGTTTCCTATCCTCTCCGCAAACCACTCTGCACGGTAGAGCACCGTCGCCCACTCTGCTATCGACGACTCGTCTTTAGGTTTCTGCCCTATAGCGGCCTTAGCATGCGCATAGAGCGCCTGACATGCTGCCCAGTTCTCGTACTCTCCAGTTGGAAACGCTGCACAAAGATTGCTGACAAACTGCTGCTTCCACTGCTCAAGCTTACTGTTCGCCTTAAGCCATTTCCGCATTGCTAGCTGCACTAGCGCGTGCATCTCGAACACGGTCCCACCAGCATCAGTAGATATGAAGCAGAAGTTTCGTAGCACCACCACATCATCTCCAAACTCGTCATCACCCGCGCTAGACTGCGATGTATCGTCCTCTGAGTCGCCATCTCCATCATCTTCCACCTTCTCCGTCTAGGTGGTCTGGGCTTCTTGCCGTTCAGTGCGGGGCCGGAGTAAATCCTCTGGAATACCTTGCCGGTCAAAGAAGCTCATGAGCGAGAGCAGGTCCGCTGCTGACGACCGTGTCTGCTGTATGTACTCGAACGAGATCTGCCACGTAACAATGATCGAGTTCTTTGCCTGTCCGTCGCGACGAAGGTGTCCTTCGTCGTAGTCAAGGAGGCTAGTTCGCTTACGCTCACTCTTCCTGTACTCGTCCAGGTACTTGGCTACAGAGCATCGCGGCCCTCTCTGCAAGATGTACGCAGCAGCCTGCACGATGGCGAGCGGCATGTACTCAAGTGCTGCTGCGAGCTCGGCAACATCGCTGTTATTGCCCTGCGGTCCTAACTTCTTCTTAAACAGCGCCAGGCCCTCTGCCTTGTCCATCGGCTCTACACGAACAATGTCGCGCCGCTCGACTAGCTTCAGGGCGGCTTCCTCATTCCGCGTCGTGACAAGGATAGAGCCGCGCTTGCAGTGGGGAAGGTACTTGCGTAGCGGTTTCCAAATAACTGGCGTGTTAGTAGTTTGGCCTTGGCCGTCGCTATTTGCCTGGTAGCTAAGAAGAAAGCGAGCGTCGTCTATATTATCTAGCACGAGGAGCCACTGCTGCTTGCAGTCGCACAGCCAGTCGTGCACTAGCTTGAAGATATTCGCCTGCGGATCTCGCCGCCCAGCGATCTTAACCTGGTCGGCGATGTCACGGTAGCTCTGCTCAAACCGGTCGGCGTTACTGGCGTGCACCCAGAACACCCACGTCTGGGGCGACCGCTCGCGGGTGCGGTAGGCATGCTCGATGGCAAGCTGCGACTTGCTTTTCTGCCGTTAGCGCATAGTGCTGGCTGAGCAGGCGTCTGCTTACCCTACGCCGCCTAGGCCGACGAGCGCAGCCCGCGCGTCCGGCGCTGCGCATCTCTGCTGGAGCTGGTCGAGCGTTGTCCCTCGCTCGACGAAGTCGGCGTCGCGCGCGAAGGGTATCACGATGTCTGGGAGGGGTGGAGTCTCGCGTCGCTCTTGAGGCGGGGGTCTGTTAGCGCTTGCTCAGGCCCTCTAGTGCTAGGGCAGTCCCGCAACTCACCAGGTGGCAGGTGGAACGTAGTGTTCACTGAGCCATTGACGATACCCGCTTGGAAGCCGGCGTTCGCGTCGCCGAAAGAGATTGCGGGGCCCATGATACTGCAGTGGTAGCCTCAAAGCGGTGGTGTCTGCGACCAAGTGTCAGCTGGAGCTCAGCTGGGCTCAGGCTGGTGGTTCGCACAGTTGGCTTGCATGCCTCTTAGCCACCCAACTTTCCTCGCTATATTACTACTATTAGCCGCGCTGGGTCCGCAGTCTGCAACAGTCTGTAAAATATAGTACTAATCCTTATGGTCTTACAGCGAAAGATAATTCACGACATGATTATAAGTAACGAGCTTACTACTACTTAAATAGCTAACGTAGCTAGCTGCAGTGTTCGCGCTGTTAAGTACATCCGCTCCAATCTGCGCGCCTTTAGATCCGTCGAGGCGCCATGGAATGGCGGCGGACGCCCTCGATCCGTTACGCCGGTTATGCTTGACGCTCTCCGGGAATACCTCCTCGAGAAGCCCGATCGATACCTCGACAAGATGGCCGTCTTCCTGTGGGACGAGTTTGGGACACTTATACCAACTTCCACAATTAGCCGGACGTTGAAGTCTGCTGGCTGGTCGAAGAAAGCCTGCCGTCGAGTGGCCAGCGGACGCAACGCAGATCTCCGCGACCACCTTGTCTATGTAGACGAGTCTGGGTGTGATAAGCGAGTCGGGTTCAGGCGGACGGGATGGTCTCCTCTAGGCACGACACCAGTACATATTGCTAGGTATCAGCGCGAGCAGCGGTGGCAGATACTACCAGCATGCACTCAGGACGGGATCCTGCTGTCACGTGTGTTTCAAGGTACAACTAACAGTGTCGTCTTCGAAGACTATATTAAGCAGCTGCTCCAGCACTACGATAAGTGGCTAGAGCCAAAGTCGGTGCTTGTGATGGACAACGCGTCTTTCCATTATAGTAAGCGGATCGCGCAAATGTGTGCTGACGCAGGCGTGAAGCTCATGTACCTACCGCCGTATTCGCCTGACCTCAACCCGATCGAGGAGTTCTTCGCTAAACTCAAGGCCTTCATCAAGCGCAGCTGGAGCACGTATGAGGACGACCCAGCCCAAGGATTTAACGTGTTCCTAGAGTGGTGTGTGGACCAGGTAGGAAGCAAGGAGCAGAGCGCGCGTGGTCATTTCCAGCATTCCGGATAGACCATTGACGAAGTATAGATATCAGGTATATTTTAACAAAACTATAATTCCTTTAAGTTATTACTAATACTACTAGTCCTATAACTAATTACTCCCTCCTTAGTAATAGTTTTATATAAGTAATATACTTATCTTCCTCTAAAAATGGCGCTATAAACTCTACTGTTAATAACGCTGGCTTATTAGCCCGAGTTCTAATTGCTAAACGTTATAGTAGTTACAGTAGTTAAACTACCCTAGCTCGTTATGGCAGCTTTGGCTACAGCTTCTTCCTATACTTTTAATAACAGCTTATCTAGCAGGTGCGTGATGCTTCTAGCGCTTTGCGTTCTTCTTCCAACTATTGCAATGCCTCAGCTTTGCCTTCTTTAGGCCTAGCCGCTTCGTCATTATTGCTACTTAGGTTTAAGTCTTCCAACTTGCTCTCCAATACTACCAGCTGCTTGTCCGTTGTAGTAACAACACCCTTTACCTCCGCCTGTACTATAGACATGGTTCTAGAGTGATTACGAGCTAGCTCGCTTTAAGCTAGTAGATCTATACACTCTACTATTGGCCGAGACTAGCAAGGAGTATCCTAGGTGAACAGGGGTCGTACAGAGTCGTCGCTTGTGCAAAGGGTGAGGGCGGTTTTGCAAGGTACTGTACCAACTAAGATGGAACTTTTTTTTTTTTTTTTATCGAAGGAAGAACGCCTACTGAACCCGATTAATCGTCGGACATTCTTTTATTCGCATCGCGCACACCTGATCAATCGTGCACCGCGTTGTAGCGGTCCTAAGGACCCACCGCTGCGGTACCTAACGCGCCAATAGCTATCTTAACCCCTAAACGTAACCCTATTGCACCGCCGTTCCTAACTAAACTAGTAGCATTATGGAAGAACCGTACATAAAAGCCTACTAAGAAGAGCACATAGTATTAGAGATTACAGGAACGGCTTAATTCGTCCTTAGATAAAAGTAGGTGTATTCTAGTTAAAAATAGTTAACCTACCCTATAGATAAAGAAGAATACTACGAACAAAGACCTGCTCTCCGCTTTAATAGACATTATCTAAAAATAAAGCGAAACTATCACCAAACTAGGACGCGAAATTAGAGAAGTAAGATAAAAATAATAGGTCCTTATAGACTAAAATATTAACTTTCTCGACGAAATTACTAAGCTTAAAACGCGTATTAATAACCTCTTATTAAGTACCCCTAGCACGCGTAGCTAGGCGGCGATAGCAGCAAAAGGCGAACCTACTAGGTTTAACGCCACTTCTAGGGTGCTAGTAAGCCACATGCACGCTAAGGCAGCCAGGCCCTCCCTTACTAACTTACTCTATTACATAATTAACACCTTAAGGACAGGACATAAAAATGATAGGACGTCGGCAGGCGCAATTAGAGCAATAATTAAAAAAGAAATCTGTATAATAAAGAACTATAAAAACTGGTAGTGTCGCGCTGTAACCGTTGTCTAAAAGAACTAAAATTAGATTAAAATCGCATATCGAAACATAGCTAAGCACTAATTAGTAAAAAGAGTAGTAGAAAAGATTAGAGCAGGTACGCGTATACTACGCGATAACCTCTATCTAATTAAGGTTAATAATGTTAAAAGAATAATAGTGCTAGATAAACACGACAAAGTTAAAGCAAGAGTAGTAGAGGCCTTTAGTAAGGAAAACAAAATAATAGTCGTTAAAATAGCATAGCTAAGTAAGAAGGACGTTCTAAAAGCTTATAGCTTAATATTAGTATACCTTAACAAGGCTAGCGATGCGAAGAGACTTATTATAAAGGGCTTCTTTTACGCTAGAGGAGAATCTGGCATAATAAGCGCATTCGAATACTAACCACGACTAAAGCAATGCTACAACTACTAGGAGATTAGTTATAAGGCTTATTAATATAAGAATACACAAAAGTGCGCAAGATACGCTAAAGAAGCCTACTACTATAAGAACTATAGTAAAGTAGTACTAAGGTGTATCCTATGCGGAGGTCTACACGAATTATTTAGTAGAAACTACTAGAAGCTCTACTTATCTTAAAATAAGTAGAGTCTTTAGCATGTTCTAGCTAAACGTAAGAAAATAAGGAGAGGTACATAATAGCCTAATAAATAATAAAGAAATACAAGACGTAATAGTATTAGCTATTTAAGAACCGCACGTACAGAGGATCTAAGGCTAGCTCTTAATAACCCTAATATAATACTATAAGTAGGTTAAGATAGTACCGTTAACCTAGCAGGAAGGGAGGTGGCTAATCTAGAGCATACTCTAGGTTAATAAAGAAGTAGATACGGAGCAAGTACAGGTTAAGTCCCTAGATATAATAGTAGTAATTATACGGCTTTATAAACGTCAACTCCTGGTGGTGTTAGTCTACATACCTAGAGAAAATCCAAGGGTGCTACGAGAATCATGCGACACCCTACGTAAGCTTATCTATAACGCTAGACAGAATACTGGCATAGTAGTAGATATACTACTAGCTAGGGACTTTAACTAACACGACCAGCTTTGGGGAGGAGAAGACGTAACAGTAGAGAGATAAGGCGAAGCAGACCTAATTATTAACCTAATAAATAAATTCGCACTTAGCAGCCTGCTCCGACAAGGCACGAAGACATAGTATAGCGGGGACTATAAGATAACTATTAACTTAGTTCTAGCATTAAAGGATTTGGCTAATACAGCGCTTAAATGCGCGATACATAAAATAGAACATAGCTCTAACTACTAAATAATTTAAACGTTCTTTAATACTTTAGTTCTAATACTACAGTAGCAGGAGTGGCTTCTGCTTAAAAACGCACCTTAAAAAGAAATAAATAACAAGATTGCTAGGACACTTGGCTCCGCCCCGGCAGAGGGCACAGTATAGCAAAGGACAGATAGACTAATAGCAGCAGTCTTAGAGGCAGTCCACGCACTAACACCTAAGGCTAAACCATTACCTTACACGAAAAGATGGTGGACCCAGGACCTAACGCAGCTACGCCGTATCTATACATACTAGAGGAACCGCGCCCGAGCCGAGAGGCGAGCAGGTGTAGCCAAGCCAGATCTAGAAGAAATAGTAAAAGGAGCGTTAAAACAGTACCACGATGCTATCTAGCAACAAAAGAAAAGGCACTAGAATAAGTTTCTAGCAGATAATAATAATATCTAGAAGGTGGCTAAATACCTAAAAGCTAGTAGCGAGGCGTTTAGGAAAATCCCACAGCTTAATAGAGCTAACAGGATAACTACGGCTAACTATAAGGAGCAAGTAGAGGAGTTATTAGCTATATTCTTTCCCCTACTTCTAAGTAACATAGAAGACAAAGGGCCTAAACTATAAAGAGCTCTTATTAAGATGCTAGATATTACACTTAAGGAGGTGGAAAGGCAGCTACATGCCGCGAAGCCTTAGAAGGCACTAAGAGATAATAGCCTGCTAGCTATAGTCTAGAAGTAGACCTAGCTAGTAGTTAAATACTACGTCTTATTGCTATTTTGAAAGTCGCTAGAGGAGGGAGTGCTACCTAGCTAATAGTAACACGCTAAGATTATCCCGCTTAAGAAGCCTAGCAAGGAAGACTACATAATTATAAAGGCCTAGAGGCTAATCTTACTCCTAGCGACGCTTAGGAAGCTCCTAGAGTTAGTAGTTATAGAAAGGATTTCGCACGTAGTAGAGGTACATAGCCTCTTCCTTACTAACCACTTTAGAGCTCGTAAATAATAATTAGCTAAATAAGCACTAGTTCTCTTATAAGAGTAGATCTATACCGCGTGGCGGGGTTGACAGATTATTAGCCTAATTAGTTTTAACGTTAAAGGGGCGTATAATAGAGTCTGTAAAGAGAGACTGCTGCAGAGAATAAAAGCACGAGGCATACTAGAGAAGCTACTATAGTAGATAGAGGCGTTTTACTTAGCACGCACTGCCACGATACAAGTTAATAAGCAGACCTCTAAGGTTTAAGACTTACCGTAGGCTAGACTACTGCAAGGGTTTCCTCTTTCGCCAATCCTGTTTCTCTTCTTTAATGCCGACCTGGTACAACGACGCATTAATAGCCACGGAGGAGCGATAGCTTTTGTCGACGACTTTATAGCATGGGTTTCGGGGCCCACAGCATAAAGCAACTAAGAAGGTATCAAAGCTATTATTAATAATGCCCTAGACTGGGAGAAAAGAAGTGGAGCAACGTTTAAAGTAGAAAAAATAGTAATTATCTACTTTACTCGTAAATTATACAAGAGTGCTATCGAACCGTTTACTATTAAAGGATAAACCGTACTATTAAAGGATTACGTCAAAATACTTAGAGTTCTTATAAACGCTAAATTAAAGTATTAGAAGCACATCGCAAGAGCAGCTACTAAGGGCCTAAAAGTAGTAATAGAGCTTAAATAGCTTAGAGGCCTTTCCCTTACTACGGCACGATAACTCTTTATAGTAATAGTCGCCCTAATAATAGACTATGCCTCTAATGTCTGGATGCACGCCTTTAAAAATAAACTTATAGGACCTATTAATAGGGTCTAAAGAATTAGAGCGCAAGCAATTGTAGGGACATTTACTATAGTAGTAATAAGTGTAGCGGAAGCCAAAGCACACATCTCCAGCGCGCAGGAATAGTTCTAGAAACGGGCGACTAAGCTATAGACGGATATTCATACGCTACCTGAGAGCAACCCCCTTTAAAAGAATATATCCTAGATGCGAAAATTTAAGAGATAACACCGCTCGCTACTCTACTAAGTAGCGGAAGCGCTTAAGGGCATTATAATAGAAGAACTAGAAACTATTAATCCGTGCCTACTAGCGCTATAGGAGAAAAGAGCACAGACGATTACCAAGGACGTAGCACTAAGCCTTAACTCAGACTAGGCGGTACGCATCGCCGTAAGCAGCTCGTCACGGAATAGTATAGTAGTAGTAGTAGTAGTAGTATTGGTTTTACGTCCTATGTAACCTCCCAGGGGGTATGTAGACGTGCCCTGCACTTAGTAAGGGCCACTCATGCTAGTGCTATCGCTGCTATAGGAGCGGCCTCTCTTGCTGCTGTCCCTCTCCAGATAGGGGCGACTCAGCTGTTTAATCTGGCCTTTGTGTGATAATAGTGGGAAAAGGGGTGGCCTTCTAGCTGCCCCTAGTCCTGTACAGAAGCATGCCAAGACTTATTAGAGGTAAGAAAAGATATATACACGCATATAGGTATACAAAAGAGAGAGCTAAGTCTTATATAGTAGATACCCTAGCAAGTTGTGAGCAGGTAGCGTATTTACTTCGCCTAAAGCGAGAGTTTGCGTCTGCTTGCCTATAACATAGTTAGCTAGTTACTTGCTAACGTGTGCTGTTATTAACACTAAGTATAAGAAGGGTTGCGTATTCTCCTAGGCTTAGCGCCCTAAGGTACTGTATTCCTTCTCTAGTGTCTGTTAGGGGATGTGTTAGGCGTTGCGGCTAATAGTTAAAGCGTCGCACTGTCCGTGGGCAGTGTACAATATGGTCTGGGGCTAGGTCTGCTCCACAGGTGCACGTGAGGGTCTCCTCATCATGCTTGAACTTCCTATGGTACCAGGCGTAGTTGCCGTGTCTTGTCCTCATGGATAGGAGCTTGGCCAGGGCGGGGCGTGTGAGCTCCAGCTCCGGCGGTTGCCTGGAGGGGGTGTATGCTAGGCCCCACTGGTTGTACCATGTAGAGAGATTTGGTGTGCGTGTGCGCCACCACTCTTGTTGTGCAGCGCGTACGTATGCGCGCGCATCAGATCGTAGACCTGATATCGTGGGGTCAGCTACCTTCCCTGTGGGTGGGCGTGGGTCCTTAGCTGCCTCATCTGCTAGCTGATTAGCTAGCTCATTGCCTTTAATGCCCATGTGGCCCGGTGACTATTGGATTTGAATATCCTAGGTGTCCATGGCTTCTTGGCAGCGTATAAAAGCCCACTAGGATGACGGCGCGGGGTCTCCCCTAATGCCCCAGATAACTGATGTGCTGTCTACACACATCCAGATCTGGCTTAGGCGGTGCGCCTGAGTCTGTAGCACGTGTTGAAGACCTCTCCAGGCCCCCACTGCTTCTGCGTCGAAGACGTGGGCCCGCGTGTTAAGGGAGCCTTTGCCTGTGTACAGCAGACTCTGGCCCTGGTACACAGCGTATCTATAGGTTACGTGGCGCTCGCCGTTTTCTGTGCGCTGTTCCGAGCCGTCTGAGAACACTGTGATTGTCTCGGTAGGCAGGCTTGTCCACCATTGTTTAAATTCTTTAGTAGCGAGCTTTTTAGGCTTATTATTTGTAGGGTCTGTTCGGCACTAGTTAGAATAGTGCGAATAGTATAGTAGGAATAGGCGGAGCAATCGAAATCTGCAATAATAAAACTCTCGTCCTCTCTACCACACTGGGCAAGAGGGAAGAGCAGAACCCGTACGTAGAGGAGTTAGTAGTAATAGTAAAAACTATGAACATGCTACTAAAGCTTAGGTCCTGTAATATTGCACTAGTAACAAGAAATAAAGCTGTCGTACTTATACTAAGAAGACCGCACCAATAATTAGGACAGAGATATATTAGTAGTATCTACAGATTGATTATAGCATTAGAAAGAGAGGGGAATACGATATCGTTCCTATGGCTCCTAATAAGCGAAGAATACGAAATTGCAACACTCGCCAAAAGGAAGGCAAAGGAAGCCACAAGACCAGGCGCTATACTACAGGCACCGCTCCCTAGGATGCGATCGACAACACTTAATATCGTAAGAAAACTTGGCACTGCCAAAAGGCTACTAGAAAGGGTTGGGAAATACTCTAAAACGATTAATATAGCACTACTAGGAAAGCATACGCGGCAACTTTATAACTAATTACTATAAAAAGAAGCTAGCGTACTTGCCTAACTTAGAATAGGCATGGCAAGGTTAAACGCATATTTACACTAAATTAGAGCCTTTGTAATAGATTAGTGCGAGTGCAGATAAGCGCAAGAGACAGTAGAATACTTTCTCTTCCAATGTAGAAGATAGACAACGCAGAGGATGGAGATGTTACAATGTACACAAATAAACAGAAGCAACATGTCTTTCTACCTAGGTGGAAAGGCCCCTACGGATGACGAGAAATGGGCTCTAAATATAGACGCGGTCCGAGTAATAATATAGTTTGTAATCGCTATAGGTTGCCTTAACGTAAACTAATAGCAGACAAACGAAGATTCCTAACCACCTTATATAATTAACCCACCCTATATATTACCTTGTAGCATAGAAGCAGGCGCCGCTTCACCTGCCAAAGATAAGACGTTAAATACTTAGAGAATGCACTCTAAGCTAGTCTACGATTAACACTACTAACTTACGAGAAATTAGAGAGAAAGGGTAAGCAGAGAAGGACGAAAGCGTAAAAGGATTAAATATAGGCTAAATAAGATTAGAACCTGCTAGAGGAAGTAGAATAATGTAGATGTAAGGGCTAAATAAGGCTAAGATTACTAGAGGAAGTGAAATAGTAAATTAGCGTTAGTAGCCCTTTTAGCTTAGCCGCCGGGCGTTAATGAAGTGTGTGTGTGTGTGTGTACCAACTAAGGAAGGGAAAATTTTAAGAGAACGAGCAGGGTCCTTTGTTAGTACGTTTTACCGCTGCAACCCAACCTAAAATAATGCTAAAAGCATTTGTGTGAAAAGACCTGCATAAGGCTCGGGCGATTTCGCGCATGTTCGTCAGTCATCATGGCTTTAGGCGAACGTGACACTTACCGAGAGATCCGTGCTGACGAGCAGAGGCCATAGACGCAGTTGCCTTTTTTATTACCTGCTCTCTCGCTCACTGGCGCTGGTCGGCTTACGGGGCGTGTGATCTCACCCTTAGACCTTTATAGACACCAGTTGACCCGCTCACGTTCCCGACTCCAAAAGCAACTTGGATTCAAATCTCAGTATCTTCACTCAGATTCTACCAGCCATTGTAAAATCGAGGTACAATCGGCCCAGGTGTACTATCCCCACCCTGACACAGCACATTGAATATTTCCAGCAGTACTGTGTCTTTCAAACCACAATCATGGTTGGAGCCCTCCGAATTTTCGCGTCTTTGCTCGCTGGCGTCGCCTCGTCAGCAGCTATAATGGCAGCTGAAATTACCGTGAAGACCCTGGGCGTTACCGGTGGACACACTTACTCATACACCATCGCGGCCCCGAACTATGGCCGCGGAACGTATCTGCTGCTCCACGGTTTCCCGAGCGCCTCATACGACTGGCGACACATAATCGAGGATCTCACAGCCGAGGGCTACGGAATCGTTGCGCCAGACCTCTTGGGCTACGGCAACACTTCGAAGCCCACTGCGGTGGAGGAATATGCGCAAGAGGATATCAGCTGTCATGTTGCGGAAATCTTGGAGCACGAGGGTATATCGGGTGTCGTTGGTGTCGGGCATGATTGGTAAGTTCCGCGTGTCATGGTAGAGAGATCAGTCAGAGAATAACTAATGCAATGAAGGGGTGCGGGACTACTGAGCTCTATGTGGTACTACCATCCACAGCTTTTCGAGAGCCTCGTATTTATGGCCACGCCATATTCGCCCGTTAGCCCCAACCCGATCGATTTGTCGGCGATTAATACGCGGACTGAAAAGGCTTTTGGGTACCCTATATATGGGTACTGGACATTCTTCAACCAGACTGACGCAGCGAGCATTATTGAGCGCCATGTGAGTCATTCTCCATAGGCATTCGGGTATAAGGATTACTAACGTTGTGATTAGCACGATTCTTTCACGACTCTTTTGTATCCGGAAGACCCGGCCATCTGGAAAACAATTGTCTGCCCTATTGGCAAGCTTAGGGCATGGCTCGAAGCTGACAAAGAGACAACTCGGGCCAGTTATATCTCGGACGAAGAATGGGATACCCACAGCAAGATTATGCTCAATGGGGGCTATACCGGTCCACTGAACTGGTACGTATCAATCTCCTGAAGACGAACCTCTTTGAAAGTTTGAGTAATGTTTTCTGCGACGTATAGTGTAAAAATTGGCCGTACACTTGCTAAAACTATGACCACAGGTACAAAGCTGCCATGGCTGGTCTGAACAAGTCGCCCACTCTAGACACCGCCCGTCAGGCCATCACAAAGCGTACCATCTTCATTTCCGGTGAAAATGACGCTATCGGTCGACCTGAGATTGCTCAGCAGACTGCAGATGAGGGGCGTAATTCTGGACTGCTGCCAAATGTCGAGACTTTCGTGGTGCCCGGTTCAAGTCACTGGATGCAGGTCGAGAAGAGCAAGGAGGTATTAGCTATTTTGAAAAACTTGTGAAGGAAACGAAAAGGGTTCACACGTAACGAATGCCGTGGAATAGGAATCTATTAGGAGCGGGAGAAAGCTGGTGGAAGGGCGAGTCGCAAGCCCGGCAGTGGCGCCGCACTAGCTTATATAGGCGGGTTCCCTCACCCATAGAATCCATCACTCTTACACTCCACTTCGCATTCGCATACGTTTCATCAAAAGTAGGATCAGCGAAGAAGTACTTGCGTGCGCTGGAGCCCTGGAGAGTTTGGGTTATGTATGGGCGGACAGCCAAGTAAGTACCCTATTGTATTCTGAAAGCTTCAGATTTCGCAAACAGCTCATGCAACACAGACAACTACAATGCGATGGGCGCCAGGTTACAGCAACACACGTACAGAAGGGGGTAGAGGAGTTAATTCAGGTGCTAAGATTCTCTGGATTAAAAGCTGAGCATTCTTGGAATGGACATGCGGTGCCTGGTCACCTGCTCGAACAAATACCACGATCGCAATCACCGAACGTGTTGTTCGGCTTATCCTTTGAGATTTCGCCGAAGAGTCCCTCTTCCTGCTACATTCTCTAGTTGTTAGAATCGTCAAGATCAATGTGGGTGGACGCGAAGCCTTGGAAAGTTGAGTCGGTCGGAGGTCCTGGGCTACCATGGGCACCTAGGTAGGACCTCGACGCCTACATCGCCGAAGCAATCAACTTGCACTGCATTGTTACTGCCTACAAGATGGCCTAGATAAAGACGTCGAAGCCAAGTCGGAGTCGCCATTCCGAATGACTAAAATGCCTTTGAAATTAGAAGAGCTAGAAAGGAATATGGTATGACCGAACAGGTGTATATCAAAAACATTTGGAAAAGACATACAATGAGGTTGAATGAATAAAAAAGACTCCAGTAACGTTTTCAACTTCAAGCGGTCGTGTCCAGGCACCAAGCTGTTGTTCGCGCGTCGGTCGTGTCTGCACGAGCGTCACCTTTCACCTGGGAAAACAGGCCTAGTTCAAGAAATTTCGCCCTTTTCCACGTGCCTACGCGTCGCTGTGTCGGCCGTCTATATCAGTGCGGCCACACGCGGTACTCCACATCCGATTTAAAACACACATAAGCCGTCCAGTCAAGATCTCACGTGTGCCCACCGACGGACCCCACTATCAGCTTGCTCTATCTCCCTGCTATTCAGCATGACGCGCTATACAGAGATAGCCGCTCGCCTTGAGAACCTTCGTCCCATCGGTAGGACCAACCACAGCAGCTGAAAGACGCCATACATGTACTAACCTCTCCCATGAAGCAGACAGCGACTGTGATACCAGCATGTCCGAGCCCACGCGCTCTTCTCCTACAGCGACCGAGTTTGCCAATGCCACTGTCAAGAACAAGCAGGAGGAGATGACCGACATGTACGGCCCGGGCGACAGCGCCATCTACAGCGACACCGAGACCGAGATCGACGAGGCCATTCCCGAACCGATGAGCATCCCAAAGATCACGCAGCCGCAACCGCAACCTACGCTCACTCTACCGGTCAAATACCCTTTCCTCACTACCGAGAACGGCTACCCCGTCTTCCGCAAGCCCCTGTCCAAGCACTACAACCAGATGCACCGCGCAAGCATGACCAACGAGCGCGGCTTCATGGACCCTCGTATTACCGCCTTCGTCGACTACTGGACTAAGTTCTACATCGAGATCGGAAACGACCCACTCGGCCCAGCCGAGGGCGCGTTCCAGCTGCGTCTGGCCTGCAAGGTACGTGGTTTGGTCACCTATGGCACGATGGATAGGCTTGTGACGCGTCTGGTGGAGCGCGCCTTGAGGGATGCCGCGCGGGGATGGTCAGAGATCGCGGATACCGTGGGTAGGACCAAGTACCAGGATGCGCCGGGTTTACCTGAGGCAGTAGGCGCGTTCGACAAGGACTATGACAGCTTTTGGGAGTGAATACCTAGGTACTAGGCTGCCCGGGTGTGGAAGCTTTGTGCTGGGTTGATTCCGTAAAGACACCATTGGTCTATGATCATTTGTAAGTCACATGTATTTTCGGCGTTGTATTCAAATGTTGGGTCGGAGTTGGATTATGGAACGGCAATCTTTCATGGGAACTGTTTTGATCAGACCACGTTGTTGTGGGTCTTTCGAACCGGCTTGTGGTAAAAATGGAATGAGGCATCTCAGAGATGTCACTTGTTCCGTACTGGTGATACCGAGCTATAATGCAATACAGCAAGTACCTCATATTTTCTCACGTCTTCCCGATGTGCATAGCTGGTAACATCGCGTCTGTAAGCAGTCATCATCAGAAGCCTCTTAACTCAATGCTATTCTGACTAGTGCGCGGCTCCTCCTTCAACTTGCACCTCTTCCTCGCTTCCCTTCTACGACTAACATCTTAACAATCGTAAATCCCATTACACATTGCCGAGGGGACCCTTGTATTAAACCAAAACTGGTCGAACTACACAGCGACTTCGACACCGAGGCACAACTGATCGAAACACGCCTCGCGAACGTCTAGTACAGATTGCTCAAGCCAACCCGCAATATTATTGTAACCACCGGAAATGACGTCGCTGTCAAGTGATGTTTTGGTGAGTATAGTATACCATGGGAGTGGTGGCATTCGATACGTGGTTTTGGGTGGGAGTCTGGTATGACTATAAAAAAGATATTATCACTACGAGTCCAAGCGAGGAACAAAAACAAAGGCTAGAGCAGTAGTAGAATGCAGCCTCTTTCGCGTACTCAACCTTTTCCGTCCAAAAAAGTGCATACCAAAACCGCCCTTTAGCCAGCTCCAAAAAACTGAACTTACTCGAAACTTAACATATACGGGCAAAAAGAAAGCTATACCTACCTTCAATCGTCGCAAAAATCAAACTGAATGAGGTCGTGCCCGGAATCGAACCGGGGTTGCCGGAATGCTTCTAAAAGACATCAGAATCCGGAGTGATAACCGCTACACTACACAACCTGTTGCGGAAGTGAATTAATCATCTCGACGAGGCAAAGAACATTTGTAACAACAGTTTAAGAAACAAAAATATAGAAAGGCTAAAATCGGAGAGCAAAAGGAAGTGAAGGTAGGCTAGTGAGGATCGAGACCGGAGAGGTTGGCGATGGTGGGGTATTTTTGAGGTGAAGGTGGGCCTGTTTCGCTAAAGTTACCTTATTTCTAAAAATATGTACGGCGCGACAACTCCTGCCCACAGAAGGACTGTAGATCGCAAAGCTTTTACAACCAATTTAATATCTACTAAAGGAAAAGGCAAGGACACGAGTAATACATTGCGTCCGCTAGCGATAACATACGCCAAGGTGGCAGTGTCCTGGCAAGTTTTATGCACTTTTAAGCAGCGTTCAGTGGTTGGATGACGAAATAGAATTGCATAGATGTTCGTGATGATATAGTAATTGTCACATATTCTGGCCATGTCCCGTTGGGTCCTTGGTAGGGTCTTGGCGTGGAGTGAGTGGTACATGAGCTGGTGTGTGTTGTGGTAGAATTGGTTGTGAAATTATGGTCAAAATGTATGTTCTATGCCGGTGTCTAACGCTTCATGGATGGTGTATATACGATGGAGCATGCTTATGCTTTGGGCAGAGATGGGTCACCAGCTTAAAATGTTACTCTAGAGCCACCGGCTACGTTTCGCTAGGATTTCTACTCTGAGGAGGTTCTCCTCGAACGCGGAACTGATTCATAGTAGCGAGATCAAAGTTCCTAATTTATGCGAGACTTCTGGGATCGTTCTCGTTGTCTCGCGCTCCGTCGGGACCTGATCTTCCCCAACCACAGCAGAGGGAACACTTCGCGCTGATGGTCCCTTGTACTCTGAGCCAGGCTGTCATCTCCAGGGCTCGGTTTCGGTCAAGTGCATCCAGGAGAGTGAACAATACTGATAGTATATCGTCTGACCATTAAAGTGTCCGAGAGCCGCAATGCTCGTACCTACGCGTCCGTCTGCACAAACTTCAGCGTGATGGGCTCGATCCCCCATTCCTTCAGCCTAGCCTGCACATCCTGGTACACCTCGTCTGGTGTCCGGGTAGCATTGACCTTGATAACCTTCTTCTGAGCGTCAAACTCGTCAACCACGGGCATGCTTGTTTCGACGAAGACACGGAAGCGCTTTTTGATCGACTCGATGTTGTCGTCTGCACGACCGGAGGTCTTGCCGCGGTCGAGTAGGCGGTCGAGCATGACGTTTTCGGGAGCATCAAAGAAGAGGGTGAACTTGGAAGGGACCACAGTGCGCTCGAAGGCGTGCGCTTGGTCGAGCTTGCGCGGAAACCCTGCGGGCATGATCAGTACATGTGTCACAGGTCATGTACGTGTGTGATCGCATACCGTCAATCAAGAAAGTGCTCTTCTTCTCCTCCTCCATTGCCTTCTTCATCGCGTTTTCCAGCAGCTGAATCGTAACCTCCATCGGCACAATGGTCCCCTCCTTGATGTATGTTTTGATCATCTCGCCAAATTCGCTGCCCGGCCTGTCCTGCTCCTCCCGTAGCAAGTCCCCAGCGCTCAGATGCTTGAAGCCGTAGTCCGATACCAGCTTGCTGCACTGCGTCCCCTTGCCCGCACCCGGCCCGCCCAACACGAAGATCACAGTGACGTTGTCCGGAGACCATAGAGGCGACGTGCGCGACTTCGCGCCGAGTTCCTCAATCGCAGGCATCGTGCTTGTTTACAGAGGTGCAAAATGCTGGAACGGGACGCAGGGTTCTGCGTAGCGGGGGTCTAGTAGTGCGTGGCATGTGCGAGGTGGGCTCAATGAAGTGCACGGACTTTACTCATAGGCGAAATGTGCGGCTCACAGAAGCTGTACGAGTACATCAACGTTTTCGTAGTTCCCACTCTGCTTGGCGCACTCATGGCTTTAGTATCCACTCTCAATGAAGTACTCAGCAGGATTATGGAGAATGTGTCGTCAGGGCACAGTTGCGCTTTGTTAACGTCTCATTGCTGGTCAGCTTCTCTCAGATACACCCATGCTGTTGG
Source organism: Bimuria novae-zelandiae CBS 107.79 (assembly GCA_010015655.1). Taxonomy (NCBI): domain Eukaryota; kingdom Fungi; phylum Ascomycota; class Dothideomycetes; order Pleosporales; family Didymosphaeriaceae; genus Bimuria; species Bimuria novae-zelandiae. The sequence goes on from ML976693.1 coordinate 200,721, forward strand.
AGACGAAGCTTCTTGCGGGCGTCTGTAGAATAGGGTCCTATACCTGAGCCTTTTGGCGAAGTATAGATAAACGGTAACAAACAGCACCAGTGAGCGTGAACGGGACAGATATGAAGTTTTTTGGAGCTCGAGACCGAATGGTATTTCAGGAGCCAATGATGCTCACTACCGCGCCTCTGCCATGAAGAAGATTCCCATAGAATGCATAAGACCGGACGACGCCTGGGCCTTTTCCCGTGTCGGTTTCGTCGATCATATCCGCTGTATCGTCACCACCCCACGCCGACCGTTTACCGCAGCCTCCTGGCTTCACGCTCAGACTCAAGCAAGCAGAGAATGTCGTTCTCGCGGACTGCCCATCGTTAGCCGTCCATCACTGTTCTCAACCGACTTCTCAGGTGTGCGTACCAGGGCCCTTGACGTTACGGATGATGCTTCGCGTGGTGTCGTCCATGAATTCGACGCGGCATTGGGTAACACCACCACGAGAGCCTGCCCAAGTCAGAATACATCCTCATATCCAGCATTCCTCATCGAATGGGTGCCGTAGACGACGTACCGGTGCGACCGAGAACGCGGGTGACCTTGACGAGCTTGACGGGCACCTTGGCGGTATCCATGATTGCAGACTGCGCACGTCAGTAGTCGCATTAAGAAGTGGCCAGTCTCATTGTGAACGTACTGTGAGAAGTCGTGCGACAGGTGCTTTATCTGGGTATCGGGTGTGGTGTTGAGCGTGCAGGTGACGTTTGGCGACGGCGAGGTTCCAAGAGCAAAATCGATGTGCGAGAACAGAAGCGACAGGTGAAAATCCGCGCTAGTGCTAAACAGCTCTAGTGGCTTACTTTAGCGCAGTCAAGCCAAGTCGACGCCTCTGCGCTCCGGAATTACTGTGTTTGACTGGCAATGACCTATCGAAGGTATTCATTTTGGAAATTCTCTTCACTTCTTCCAGCATATCACAAGTGCCGTTGCAGCTTAAGGATGTCGTTACAATCCAGCCTTCTAAATGATCGAGAACCTCAGCATGGACGACAAAGCCACGTGAACATGCGTCCACGAAGGTGACGGATTGATCCCTCGGGCTCTTCAAAATCTAGGGCTGAGCCGAATTGATCTCGCAATCTGGCTCCCCTTTCGACAACGGTAGCTTAATTGCCCTGACCGAAGCTCTGGTGACCCACTGTCCCAAATAACAAGGGTTGGGACTTTGTGCATCTGCATCAGGACTGTTATATGGAACTTCTGCTGAAGACGAGGACGCTCGAAGGATCCCGTCATAGGAATCATTGAAGTGAATATTCCAATCAGTAACATGGTGTTCTGACCTCGTCCACCCAGCACAGGACATAGGCAGATCGCGCCAATGCGATTATCACACCAACTATGCCTGCGTAATGGGCCACGAGGACTGTGGGAAACATCCCGCCATCCCACACGAATCCCCAGGGCTTCCGCATTCACAACTCCTTCCTTAAGACAGATAGTGTAGCGGGCGTCTCAGATGTCGCGCCTTGACATGCTCATTGTTGACAACTTCCAATCGGGAGCACCAAAGACATTCTAGAAACTGGTATCGCACCGTTTCATCGCTCTCATTTGACGAAACTTCTGCACTGTCCATACTGGTGCGACGTTGTCTGGCTAGCAGGGTTCACATAGCCGTACGAGATACAAGTCTGCAGGCGCGGACCGAGCGATTCGCCGGCGCGGAAGACGGCAGCTATATTCGGTCCACTTTACCAACCGGAAAGCCATCGAAGACGCTTGTGTTTTGGATGATCATAATACGTACTCAAGTAGAGGAGAGGGTGGTTCTCCGCGCGCATTCGCGGATGTCGTGTCTCACATTATTGAGTTGCGACCGGTTCCGTCTTGATGTGGAACATACTCGTTTCATGCAACCAAAGTGTACGACAGATCAGCAAACACCACCACCATGTTGTTTTGCGCGTCAAAAATGAAGCCAACTAGCAAGGTGCGTTTGCTGTGGTATCAGGCAAAAGTGAGGTGAGTGGCCCGCGCACAACAGGGGTGTCGCCAAGATGCCGAGCCATGTAAATTTCGCACGCTTGTCCTCTTTTATGTATAAATTTTAGTACCTAGTGTGACCACCTTTCGCATTAATTACAGCCTAGTATCTAGCTAGCATGCTCTTAATAAGCTCCCTAAATACTTTACTTCTAATCAAGTCCTACGCTTCCTATATAATATTACGTAGCTAGCTATATATACGCTGCTTACCCCTAAGTAAATTAAAATAATACTACTTAATATAGTCCTTTATCTTATTCTACACTACCTTAATTAGGTTAAGATCTGGCGAGAACGCTAGCTAAAAAATAGGGTAAATTCCTCTTAATTAAAGCTCTTTAATTATATAAGTAGTAGCGTGTCTAGGAGCGCTATCTTGCATAAATTAAAGATATAGATTAAGGCGTAGCTATTTATAAACGAGAGGTATAACTCTCTTATAATAGCTCTCCTTATTAATACTCTTCTATTCCTTTTCTTAGAACACTGATGGCCCCTTTGTTGTACCTAAGAAGTAACCCTAGAACATCTAGCTACGCTTCTTACGTAGTTTCTTAATAATATAAAAGGGATCTAATTCCTCTCTAGGGCACCTAGTAACCTACTTCTTATAATACTAGTTATTAGTTACCTAAGTTTTGTCGCTCTAGAGGATTATATACTACTACTAGGGAGACTAGTTAGCGTAAGCTTTTACCCACGCAAGGCGTAGCTAACGATTCTTTTTAGTAAAAGGAGGCTTAGTAAGAGTAACGTGGCAAGTATACCCCCTACTTTATAAAGTATTCTAAATTACGTATTTACTAACGCCCTAGTAAGTAAAGGGACCCTCTATAAGGCGTAGAAAACTTATCTACCTCCCCTCTTAAGAGGATTTAATAAATTCTTTAAGCTAGTCTACTTGTTTATTTATAAGGGAGGGTAGATAACTAGTACGCTTCTTTAGCGTAACGCGTGCGCTAGTAATTACGCAGGCAACTTATTTCTCTAAGACCTTAAGAAGGTTAGTAATAAATAGGTAAGTGTGCCTAGCTAGACGCAAGGTGCGTATCTAGAGGCATTAGTCGCGAGTAAGGTATCGACGAGTTAGTGTTAATAGGGGAGACATTGTGGTGATGTTGTGGTAGACAGCACACGACAGAGGTACAAGCATTATCATATAAATTACATAGAGCTAATGGTATTTCTGTTTAGTGGCGTCCGTTTTGTATCGAGTCAGGCATCCCTGCTATGCGCGGGCCACTCACCTCACTTTTGCCTGATACCACAGTAGAATGCGAGGTAGGACTCGTAATGAACCTAACAACCACAAGCCTTATTTTAAGGCTTGTTCTTTATTAGATAAACCAAAGTGATCCCGTAGATCAAGTTGGGTCGCATTGCTCCCGTCTCCAAGGGACCCATTACCATTTCTCAATTGTGGAACCTCTGAAAGCTAGCACACGGATCCCTACGATCCGCAACCGCTAGGCCTCCCTGGGTGCGTCCCATCGATCTTTCAAAAATTCGTCCGTATGTTTCAAGTCTCAAAAGCCGACAAAAGGGTCTTCCAATTCTTGCGAGACTTGTTTTGACATGCCTCTTGGCGCGGCCAATGCCTAGTTCCGACAAAACAACCGCGAGTTAATCCTTCGCAACGGGAATCTTGTGACTGGGCAAGTATCAAGAAGACAGTGCACTATTGCTCGGACCTCTGGGTCCAAGGAAGAATTGCCCCTGCCCAAAGCTTCGGCGTTGCCACCGCTACAGGTCAGCCAGCGCATTCATTTCTAACCAAGAGGAGGATAACTGGAAGGATTCATTCATCTGGTACCCCACTGTCGGTGACTTGGCTTTATTTCTACATTCATATCGATGCAATAGCACTCCGTGCGGACATGCCCCCCAATTTAGCACTGTATCCGCGGCAAAGCTTCTCGGTCCCTCATGTAAGTTGAACAGCTTGTCCTGCATTGAGAGGGTCGTTAATGTGCTGAAGGCGCCTGGGTTCATACCTCTTCCACCACCGCGCCTATTTGACGAGTCACGCGCCTTGGACATCGTTGCTGGAAATGCGCTCCTTCAACTCGTAGGAACTCTTCTCTTCTCCACGCGAGCATATTCTCGCCTGGTCCTCATAAAGTCCTGGAAGCTAGAGGACTCGTTGCTCGTAATTGCATGGGTAAGCCGTTCATTCCAATCATGGCGCCTGTTGTGCTTACCTCTGTAAGCTACTTGCTACTGCGTTCAGCATATGCCAGTATGGTCAAGTTAGTCACGGCGCGGGTCATCACTTAGCAGTTGTTCTTCACAACAACCCTCTGGACGCCGTAGAGGGTCAGAAATGGGCGTTTGCTGGCAATCTAATCCTCTTTCCAGCACTAGCATTCCCCAAACTTAGCATCTGCAGCGCATACTCACGCATTTTCAGTGAGGGTCTTCTCAATCGACGAATGATACAAGGTTTGATGGTCTTGATCGCAATCCCTGCGATACCAATCTTCTTCCTGAACGTCTTTCAGTGTCAGCCCATACAGGTATTCTGGACAGAAGGGCGGCCAGCTGCCAAATGCCGTATCCTCGGGGACTTCAGGGCTATCTACATTCACGGAGCCATCAACGTCTTCGCTGACATAGCACTCGTGATCATTGTACTCCCTCGGGTGCTAGAACTGCGTGTCAGCTCTCGACAAAGATGGGCATTGGTCAGCATAGTTGGGTTTGGGTTGCTCGCCGCAGTAGCCGGAATTACACGAATGGCACGCCTCAACCTGACGCTATCAAAACCGAATTTCGACGCTAGCTGGGACGCCTACGACATTTCCATCTGGACTTCGACCGAGATCTACGTCAGCTTGGTTTGCGCGGCTGCTCCGGGAATCAAGCCTGTGGTGTCGCTTGTGTTGCCAAAGATAACTGGCGCGTCGCTCGCAAGTAAAACGCGTACGAGAACGAGAGAGGGCCAGGATGCGCCCATCGAACTCTTTGCAAAAATGAAACGGGAAACTATCGGTAGCGCAAGGACAAGGACGAGGACAAATACGCATGGCAGTATCTTAGATGCAGGAGACGGGTTGTATTCGCAAGTTGGGGAAGAATTGGACAGAGAGTCGGTGGACTTAAGAGATGAAGGCTCTGGAAGGGGACATAGGAGAAGAGAGTCAGATGTATTGATTATTCAGACGAATGTTTGATGAAGTCGAAAGCTCACAAGTAACCACCCGCCTTTATGCCGCTTGATGCATTCCGTACATTTCGACCTTCCGACCATGCTATATAGAATTTGGAATTAGAGACCTAGGTCTGCACCACATATCGCTTATGATTCCCTTTTACAAGTTATGTCCAAATGTTGCTCTCATGGAGCTCGTCTATCTACTTGCGTAGACCTTGATTGCAAAGGTGCTCAAGTCATCTCCGGCCAGGTAGCCTCAGCAAACCTTTTTTATATATGTTGTAGGCTTCCTTCCCAATGCAATCCTGCCACGAATGAAAAGCATACCAGTGAGTCGGATGTCCGCTGCTCAAGTCCATTTGCTCCCAGAATGCTCTGTCCGCCAGCTTGCAGAGCATACAAAGCACGATCAACCACAATCTCGAGCCTGCAGAAGCCAGCGCCTCCTGTCCGACAGCGGACTACGCTTCCATCTCCGACATGACGATAGCCGCGCTCGGCTCCTCTATGAGTATCTCCCCTCTGTTAAGCTTGTTCATCTTTATAAAAGCACTTTCAGCATGCAACCTTAGGTGCCTGACACTGAAAAATTCGAAGAACTAGCATGCAGGAGCGTGAAACCAGTTAATGGATGCAGCAGTCCCGGTGCCACAAATGTGTATACTGCGAAGACAATCATCCAGGGCCACTCTTTTGAATAGTTATTTTGCTACAATTGTAGAGCATGCTTTTCAATAAAGCATGCCACTGCGCCTCTTGGACTATCAAATAAACGTTGAGAAGATCTGATGTGCCACCGGGTGTAAACAAGGCCGTCTAAACTGTATCTCCAGCATCTTCCCTATTTTGCAACCATCCCTTCAACCTCCCGATCCTTCTCCACTCCCTCTTATCCATAGATTCGGGTATTCTGTCCGACGTCTCGCTGCCCTCAGTCCTTTCTCCGTCCCCGAACGCCTGCTTGAAAGCAGCGTCGTAGCTGCCCCACATCCCCACGAAGAGCAACTTCGCAAGCTGCGCCAACCATGGTGGACTTCTTCCTCTATCGTCTTGAAATTGTGCGTTGAGTGTAAACAGCATCTGCAACAACGGCCACCATATCGCGGCAAACGCCGTCTTGCCTATCTGCTGCCGCTTGGTCGTAATCGTATACGTCCGAATATCATTCAGGTATTTCTGGTATTCGCGCGGGAGCGACAGTTCGGCAGCGCCCGTCGTGATAAGATTAAGGTAGCGCGCCGAAGGCTGCGCATACGAAGGATCAGGACGAGCGTGCGCCTCTGCCGCAGGCGCGAACAGCGTGCGCGCGACGAATCGCTGCGTTGTAGGCTTCTCGGGTACAGTATCGCCATCCGGCAGCGGGTAGCAGTCCACCGGTATATCTTGGTATCCGGCGCCGCCACCTTCGGTCGCGATGATGTGCGCGTAGTCGCTCGGCGTGACTTCGTACACGCAGCCCACGAGGCCTTTCTTCCAACGGTCTTTGTGGTAGTCTGCGTCCTCCACAGGGTCGCGCATCGCTGTGTTGCCGAAACATGGCTCGAGGTAGGGGACGCCGGGGAGGTCGAAGGTCAAGCGCAACGATGGGACGACGACGTTGATCTGCGAGAGCGGCTTGATGCCGCGCTTGCCTCTGAATATCTCGTTGCATAGGTTTGACCCATATGCGAGGTATAAAACGGTTTTCCCCTTCTTGCCTGCAGCATTTATATCGGATGTCGTGATAGAGGGTTCGGTTAGGGAAGCATCGCGACGGGCCTGCGAGGTCTCCGAGACGCGAGGATAGACGATTGTGGACTCATTGCGACGTTCAAGAACATTCAGGTAATCGTTGACGCGCTTGAGCCAGCATTGCGATGCTTGCTCCTGACGATCGTCACGCAGGTGGTGGTACCGGGGGCTCATCGTGGAGCAGGATTGCGTTCCAAGGTTGTGTCTGCTTACCTATGGTAGGTAGGTACACTCCTACTCGCGAGCTATCCTCCACGTAGACGCGCAGTGAGCTTTCAGAGATATCGTCTCAAAGATGCCCGTTGATGTTCGTCCGAATCCTGTTCATAAAGTACAGTGATTTCTCATCATAGATCGGGGACCTACTCGACCCGGCACCAGTTACCGACATCTGTCCCCGGCCAGGGTCCGATCACGTGACTGATCATCGCCTCGTCGACAATGCCCTACTCTTGCAAGCTACATCGCTCGAAATCGATCTCTTAAGCATTTTGATAGCTATAATTCGACTTCGTGTTTCAAAAAAAAAAAAGGTTGTACGACATGCAGGCAATTCTTATTGACTGCGACCTAGGAACGGAAAGTATCATACCAGATCGTATATGCAACCTTCGATACAGCATCAATAGATCGAATAGGTCTAATACTAGCACGTTCTGACGAGGTCAATGAGGGAGCTACGAGAAGACCCACAAACACCTCGCTACTTGTCTCCATCTTCATCCTCAATATTCACCCATTAGAGCGGCCGCAAGTGATCTGAGTGGAACGTCTAAGCTAGAACTTCCATAGCTGTAGAGTTATATGGTCATGGTCAGGACGAAGAGGTGACTATGCACATGACATGAAGAATTCAGGTTGGATGGTCGAATATAATGGTAGAGGGAAGAACGAGGGACCGAGATGGTGCTAGGCGGCAACGACGAAGACAATGGGAAGAGCGATCATGTTAATTGCGGCGGATATGGCTCTGAAATCGATGATGTCAGCGGCTTTTGGGCAACGGTCGACCATGCCTACTGAATTCATAGGCGTTGTTGTATCAGAATGGAATACGGAAGCGATATTGACATGCATTGTTGAATTATGATTTGACATTGTCAGCGCATGTCCGAGATCTGTTTAAGGATGTCGCGCGTCGGAGTCGTGGAGTTGTACCCTCATCATGCACCTATCGAACGGTTTGGCGGTAATAACCGGTGCCTACAGCTGTATGAGTTTTCGACGTAGTTGAATGAATGTTAGGGGAAGGCTTACACTGAAGAGCTCCGATTTGAGCCTATACCTTCCTCTGTCATCAAGGGTTGGCTGACCGTTCTCATTCAACTCCACCTCTCCAGCGCCGACTTTACTGAAGTCGTATCTCCGCACGGTACAAGCCAGGATAACTCTCGCCTCCAGATTGGCTAGCTCCTGACCGATGCAGCTGCGTGGACCTCTTTCAAAGGGCCTCCATGCACTGATCGGTATTTTGTTGTCTCCAGCTTTCTTCGAATCCCAAACATCGTCCGCACGAGCCGATGTTGTGTCGGTATCACCCAGCCAGCGTTCCGGCACGAACTCGTTGGCCGTCTCACCGTAGACTTTGGGGTCGCGCTGAATGATAAAGTGATTGATGTAGATCACAGTACCGTCAATACAGAGGTCTCGTCCGTCCTCCAGCCGCACTCTAAATCCGCTGCCTAGTGGGGCCATTCGGGCCGTTCCGGCAGGAGGCCAGAGACGAAGTGCCTCCTTTATGCACGCCGAGGTATAGGAAAGGGCTTTAGTTGTCTCGTCGGGTTTAGCTAGGTACACTTCGCGAGGATCTTTATCCCCGAAGACTGCGTCATGCTCGGCACGAATGGTTTCCAAGCACTTAGGGTGAATTGAAAGCGCGTAATACACCCATTGGAGCAGTATGGATGTGGTATCATGACCGGCGAAAAGGAAGGTCTTGATTTGATCCGCGGTGCTTTGCAGCACATCACTCGACAAGCGGCCCACGTCTTTCAAAGCAAGCGCAAGCACAGAGCGGTCTTGGCCTTGCTTTTTTCCCGCACTCGGCGAAGAGTTCATCTCCCCAAACTTCTCCGTGATGCATTTCTTGATGGCAGCATCGGCTCTGTTGCTGTGGTAAATGCGTGATGTCACTAGTGGAACATTTGTCCACCACGGTATGAGGCCAGGCCGACCAGAATTGGCAAAGGTGCGTAGAAGTTTACGTGTATGATAAACGACGGGGTGACCTCCAGTTTCCAGATCTTGCGCCTCAAAATCGAGGTTCATTATAACTGCGCCAATTATGTCGAATGTAACGTTGGTGCACAAAGGCTCCAAAGCAAACTCTTCACCCGATTTAGCGAATGAGTCCAGTTTCTCCATGAATACAGTCGACTTCTCGACGATTGCCGGTAGCAGGGTGCTCAAATGCTGGGGAGCAAATCCAGGATTGAACCTCTTCCGTAGAGATTTCCACGCATCACCCTGGATCTATCAGTCAAAACCATGCGGGTGAATCTTTGTCGACTGTGAGACATACATACCTCCTTGATCAGGACTGACTCATGGCCTACTAGTCGTGTAAAGGCGGAGAACGTTGGCGATTTGGTGACACTTGTAGGAAAACCCTTCGAGACCTTCGAGATCTGTTCCGCGATCGCGTGAGAAGAAATGACAGCCATGGCATAGCTGACGGGCCGTACGTCCACAAGCAGAACATCAGGGCGCCCTGCTTCCTCCACCATAGACTGAAATATGTAGTCTATCACTTGTTAGCCCTGGACACGAGACGGCGATAATATTCTCGTACCTATATGGCGTCGAGCGTCTCCAAATTTCTTGAACCCACTTGCAATATGTGGCAAGTGGCCCATGAAAAGCGAGTTTGGTAACTGGGGGTAGTCTTTATATTTTCTGAAGCGCCAGCTGTACAGCTGTAGGTAGACGAAATACGCGGCAATGGGCACGATCGCCAGTATGGCATATACGTTGGTCGCCATATGAATTGCAATTTCGAGCTTCCAGAGCGTCTTAAAAAGGCTTGACGAAATTTGACGGGCCTTGTGGTACCGTGAGGCAAGCAAACAATGTGCTGTGTACAACGGAATGCAGCAGGGCCTGGGCTCCACCGGTTGCCGTTTGGACAATGGCAATTGGTCTTCCGACTATGTGAATATGATATAAATCGGGTTGATCACCGATATAGTTCTTCTTGAGAGAGCACGGAAGCCCCGATGGAATGTTAGCGGGGTACGATCTCGGTGCCGCGCCGTATTTCATGACGTTTAGCTCGGCACGGCGACGAGCCGAATCCCTCGGAATATTTTAGTTGAATGAGATCCTCTCAAAGTGGAAAACAGTTGCTGTCGCTCGCTCGGTTGCACGCAAGCGGTGCAACCTTCGCTTAGAGCTTGCTTGCTGATTGCATGCGAAATGGGAGGCGTGGTGCGTCCCGCCCAAGCGTTGCTAGGGTGGCCACTTCACAGGTGTCGGCTCACAGTGTTGCACCAACACAGCGTGCAGTCCGTCTAATCCGGACTTATCCTTCAATGTACGATACACGACGAGTGGGATAGCAAAAATGAATAGCCATTTTTCGGTCTCCAAATTCACAAATTTATGCAAAGGATTTTGGTACTCAGACAATGAAATCCAAGTATATGTGTGCGAGCTTCAAGGAACAGCGACAGAGGACGATATGCGTGAAAGCTCTTTCGATAGATTTTTGTACTAATTGCGTTAAAGCATCTCGTACACAACCTTCTAACATAACCTACCCCGCACTGTATACTTGCTTCTTTTAATATCGTGCGTACGCGACGAGCCTGTTGCCATCAGCCTAAATGAACTGCTTCTATTGCGTAGTACAAGAGTATAATTGTTACCACATAATATTTCTACTCTGTCATATCTGAACTGCGAAGAATCCCGTCAGATTCATCTGTCCATTCGCCACTAATTGGATGATTTTTCTCGGCTTTATCAGGATTTATGGTTTGAATAGATCACTGCGAAAGATATATTTGTTTCCCCATCAGAAACTTTTAGAAACTATCGTGGGTAGACAATTAAGTTGGTTAGTTTTTGCTGTTTTTAGGAGAAGAGTTAACAGATAAAGGAGATTAAGTGTAATAGAAGGTAATGTAAAGAGACGAAAGGGACTATCATGCATAGTCTAGGCCAGACACTTAAGTCGAATATTAGAAAGAAACAACCTATTCTAACGTGCTTAACTCTGCAGACGGTGCCTTTATCTTTACTTTACAGCTCGTGAATATCTATACCTGCTACTAACTGCAGAGCCACTAAAGTGTACTATACCATTTGAAAACTATGTAAACTCCCTTGTGCCTTCCAGCGCGGCCAACGAACCGTACTCTTGGCGTACGGCTCGTGGTTCCGTACCGTGCACGTGCAACACGCTGGTCTTTTTCTCTCTTAAAGACTGTCAAGTGAACTGTGCACGGTACGGAGCCACGAGCCGTGCGCCAAGAGTACGGTTCGTTGGCCGCGCTGGTGCCTTCTTCCATATTGCCTGGCCCTTAATTATACAATTAACTTTTTGGTATTCACTCAATGAAGTGAAGCGATGACGAGTTTTTCACCCGCCCGCCCGCTCCTTCGCAGACTGACTTCAATTTGTGTGTACTACTATTAGATACTCTCGTGGCCTTTAACAATCCTAGCTATGAAAAAGAACATGTAAGACTCTCTAGGTATTTAAATCATAATCAAGGTACGACTTACAAACATCTACAAAGCCAGGTCTAAGACTTCGACTAGTCACCTGCCGGAGACTGCTACGGAATAGTTCTAGACTATCGAAGAGAATACACTAAATAACAAATACACCCTTATGGATACTTTCCATCCTGCGAACCTTGAACCCGTGCTGCCTGTATAGGTCCACGGGTGTCGTCCTAGGGCTTTTTAAACCATCTCTAACTAGAGAAGCTGTAGTTCCCGTGGGTATACAGTGCTAACCGGTATCGGTTTCCGGATCTTGCACTTCGCTTGTTCTTACCGCATGGTCCTCCTATATCTAGCTAATCACATTGGGAATAGCCTTTCAAGGGGCGCTCCTGTAATTAATTACGTTTTGTACTGTGGTATCAGGCAAAAGTGAGGTGAGTGGCCCGCGCATAGCAGGGGTGTTGCTAAGATACTAAGCTATGTAAATTTTAGTACCTAATATAAATACTTTTTATATTAATTATAGCCTAGTATCTAGCTAGCATGCTTTTAATAAACTTTTTAAATATTTTGTTTTTAATTAAGTCCTACGCTTCTTATATAATATTATATAACTAGCTATATATATATTACTTACCCCTAGGTAAATTAGGATAATACTACTTAATATAGTCCTTTATCTTATTTTATACTACTTTAATTAAGTTAAGATTTAGCAGGAACGCTAGCTAAAAAAATTTTTTTTTTAATTAAGACTTTTTAATTATATAAGTAGTAGTATGTCTAAAAGCTCTATTTTATATAAATTAAAAATATAAATTAAGGCGTAATTATCTATAAATAAAAGGTATAACTCTTTTATAATAGCTCTTTTTATTAATATTTTTCTATCCCTTCTTTTAGAACACTAATAGCCCCTTCGTCGTACCTAAGAAGCAACCCTAGAACATCTAGCTACGCTTCTTACGTAGCTTCTTAATAATATAGAAGGGATCTAGTTCCTCTCTAGGGCGCCTAGTAACCTACTTCTTATAATGCTAGTTACTAGTTACCTAAGTTTCGTCGCTCTTAAGGATTATATACTACTACTAGGGAGACTAGTTAGCGTAAGCTTTTACCTATGCAAGGCGTAGTTAATAATTTTTTTTAGTAAAAGGAGGCTTAGCAAGAGTAACGCGATAGGTATACCCCTTATTTTATAAAGTATTTTAAATTACGTATTTACTAAACGTCTTAATAAGTAAAAAGACTTTTTATAAGGTATAGGAAACTTATCTACCTCCCCTTTTAAAAGAATTTAATAAATTCTTTAAGCTAGTCTACTTATTTATTTATAAGGGAAGGTAAATAATTAGTATATTTCTTTAGCATAACGCGTGCACTAGTAATTACATAAGTAACTTATTTTTCTAAAACCTTAAAAAGGTTAGTAATAAATAAGTAAGTATGCCTAGCTAGACGCAAGGTGCGTATCTAGAGGCGTTAGTCGCGAGTGAGGTATCGACAAGTTGGTGTGGATGGGGGAGACATTGTGGTGATGTTGTGGTGGACAGCACGCGACAGAGGTACACGCATTATTATATAAATTATATGGGGCTAATGGTATTTCTGTCTAGTGGCGTCCGTTTTGTATCGAGTCAGGCATCCCTGCTGTGCGCGGGCCACTCACCTCACTTTTGCCTGATACCACAGTATAGTTTAGAATTACGTGGGTGTTTAGACTGACTCGTGCGAAGGTGCACATTCTACAACACCAGGCAGAGCACGCTGTACGTTGCACCCTTTCTAAAAGATTATTGTATTAAGCCTATAGTGCTATGCTGCGTATCAATTATTTCTAGTCATACGTCTCTTGGTTCTCTTTCAGCCAAAGATGCATGATCGCTAGGCCCTGATTCACCGGGCTCTACCTCTTCCTGCATGGCTGCAAAGTGCTCGTGGCATGCAACAGTTGTTGGATGCTGAGAGCCAAGCTGTTGAGCGTACCCATTGCATGCACGTTGATATAGTTCTGTGGCCTCTCTATACTGCCGCAAAGAGTGTAAGAGATAGGCAAGGCAATAGGCAGAAGTCAGCGTGTCGGGGTGCTGCACCCCGAGCTCCTTCTCCCTCCCTTCCAGCGCTCGCCTGTGGAGATTCTCTGCTTCGTCGTACTTCCCCTGGGCCCGCAGCACCAACGCCAGGTTGCTCACGCTCGTCAGCGTATCTGGGTGCTGCACCCCAAGCTGCTTCTCACTCCCTTCCAGCGCTCTTCGGTAAGATATCACCGCTTCATTGTACTTCCCTTCATTGCGTAACAACTTCCCGACATCCATAGTCAAAGAGACCCATCGGTCAAACGACTTGTCGCCAGGCTCTCCGGAATAGAAAGTGTCAATGTGCGGCACTAGCTGCTTGCATTCTTCCCAATCGCCTACCTTCTGCGACAGAAATCCTTTCTTTATTAAATCCACAAAAGCCATCCTACAGCGCTCCGCTTGCCTAGCCGAGGATAGCCAGGCTATGGTGCAATGCTGCACCAGAGGGTGCATCCTCAACACCTCCTCCGCCGTCGCGCTTACTAGAGAGTACGCCTGCAGCACTGCGACATCGTCGTAGAAAGCCTTTTCACCACCGCTCCTGTGCCAGTCTTTTAAATACTGCGGCACAGAAAACAGATCTTGTACCCTGCGGACCCTCTTCTGCATACCCCTTTCGTAACTTCCAAGCGCAAACTTTGGGATCGCCTGCGGGTTGAAGAAGCACATCAGCGACAACAAGTCTGCTGCTGACCGCCTCTCCTTGCGCACGCAGTCGAACGTCAGTTGCCACGTTGTCACCACCGAGTTCGATGCGCTGCGGTCCCGACGCAGATCGCCTGCGTCCCGGTTAAGGAGGCTCTCCCTGTTCTTGGTGCTCCTGCGGAATTCATCGAGGTAGTCTTGTATTGTAACTCGAGGCGCACGTTGATTGATGTACGCTGCAGCTTGCGTGATGGCAAGCGGAAGGTAGCCGAGCATACGGAGCAGCTCCATAGCGCTTTCACTGCCCGATGCGTCGTGCAGCTTGTTCCGCAGCAGCTGGAAAGCCTGGTCTTCGCCCAACGCGGAAACCGCTTTGATTCTAGGATATCCTCCCGCTAGTCGCGCGGCCGCATCCTTGTTCCGCGAGGTGATCAAGATCGAACCGTTCCGGCTCTGGGGGATGTATTGGGCAAGCGAGGTCGAAGGAGTGCTGGACCGGTCGCTTACATGTGCCTGCTCAGGATAGAACACGTTCACGTCGTCAGCGTTGTCGAGTATCAGCAGCCACGTTCCGTTCGCCTCGTCCTGCAGCCAGTTGCGGACCAGCTGCAAGACATTAGCCTTCGGACGGTCCCGCCCCGGCAGCTGAAGCCGGTCTGCGATGTCTCTGTACGCTTCCTCAAACCGAGCGCGGGTGGCAGCGTGCACCCAGAAGACGAACGTCTGCGGGCTCGCATCGCGAATGCTGTAGGCATACTGGATGGCGAGCTGCGACTTGCTGCGGTCTATTAGTATCACAGTGTATATAGAGATGGTATGGCGACGCCGACATACCCCTACTCCGCCAGCCAAGACCCACCAGCGCTGCCCGCGCGCCTGGTCCTGCGCACTTGTCGCGCACCCACGCGACGATCTCAGGCCGGTCGACGAAGTCGGGGTCCGGCGCAAACGGCACCGTCGAGAAGGGCTCGCGCGGTCGCACGGGTCGATCTAGAAGTCGGTTTAAGTGGAGATACCTTAGCGAAGCTAGCGCACCTACGCTTTGTCGGCGGGCAGCTGAAGTTGAAGTTGGTCGTCCCGCCCGCCGAGGTGTGCGTGCCTGGTATCACAAAATGGCCATCGATCTGCGCCTGGAATGTGCTTCCCATCGATGAAGCGAGATGGTGTATATCTTGAGGAACTCCGAAGTCGTGCAGAGATGAGGAGAGGGTACATGAGTGGCGAAGTCGATCTGGAGCTGCGCTTGCTAGATGGATGCCGAGCAGGCTTCAGCCTCAGCCTCGGCCTTGGGCGCTTACAGAACATGTTCGGCCGTCTACGTGAGTCTTCATGCTTTTCGTCATCTCATGTCCTCATTCTGCCTTCTCTCTCAGAAGGCATCTCACCTAGAGCTGCCCTCCGATTCGACCCACCCACTATGCGCCTCCTGCAACGCGACAACGATGGCAGGTACACTCTGACAGAGTTTACAGGCGATACCATTCCCCATTACGCCATCTTGTCTCATACTTGGGGTGCGGATCACGACGAAGTCACCCTTTCAGACCTGGAGAAAGATACAGACATGACCAAGCCAGGCTACAAGAAACTACAGTTCTGCGCAGACCAGGCTGCCAAGGACGATCTCCGCTACTTCTGGGTAGACACTTGCTGCATCGACAAGACGAGCAGTGCAGAGCTCACCGAGGCGATCAATTCTATGTTTAAGTGGTACCGCAAGGCTACTCAATGCTACGCGTATCTGTCTGACGTTTCGACCGGAGGTCTTAGCAGCGGGAAGCCCATCCGACAGGACTGGTATCCTGCGTTTCAGCAAAGCAGGTGGTTCACACGAGGCTGGACGCTCCAAGAGCTGGTAGCACCAACATCGGTCGAGTTCTTTTCGGTCGAAGGCGAGCGACTTGGAAACAAACACACGTTGGTGCAAGAGCTACATGGCATCACTGGGATCAGCGTGGAGGCTCTTCAAGGAATACCACTAGACCAGTTCAGCGTTGATGAGCGCATGTCGTGGGCGGGGAGACGCCAGACAAAGCGCGAGGAAGACATGGTGTACTCACTGCTGGGTATCTTCAAAGTATACATGCCACTTTTATATGGGGAAGGCCGGGGAAACGCGTTGGCTCGGTTGCGGAAGGGGATCAACGCACTTTCTGGCGAAGAGCGGTCGACTCTGCCTCAGAACGTGGCGTCACGAACCCAAAGCCAAGCTGCGCAATCGTACAATGGAGCTGTATTTAACGGACCTATATCAGGTCATCATGTGGTATCAGGGACTCACGTTACTGGTGGTACAAATAACTTCCACTTCGGATAGGGCGCGATGTTCGTCGATGAAAGCGAGCAGCGACGCAACTTCCCGTAGCGGTAGCGTAGCCTACTATGCCAAATCTTTCTACGAAGAGGCCAGTGAACATAGGCATAGAATTTGACAGACATAAAGGTACATGTTGGCTACACACGTGAGATGCTGGATTTTGGCGGCGGTGCAGGCAAGTGGCTTTTACTTCGTTGATGTCTCACATCTTAACTTCGGGTCTGAGCGTGGACTGTACGATGCAGGGTCGCGAACGATCTCCAAGTGAGGGTCCTAAGTGGGGTTGCGTGGCTAGACGGCGCAGAGTACCGACACGGTCTTTCTACCTAGTATACTCTCTTCGCTTGCGCGTTGATGGAAAATCCAAAGGAGTATTGCGACAGATAAGACGTTTATCTTAAGAGCTGTGGTGTCTTAACCTTCAGCCAGCGTTTTGGCGTGCTTGACCGTGGGTGGTTATTTTTAGGCGACTAGCGCTGCCCATAACACCACAGCCAGCGTGCGTTGGCCTTTCCACTCCACCATGAGAGACTCGTAGAGGAGCGACCATTACAGTACCTACAACTATAGCCGAATCACTTAGGAGAAGTGACCTCTCCTGTAGTAAAGCACTGACTTCCACTATTACAAAGCTACAGAAACAGCGGCGCAACAGCGATGAGCCTTTCATCCCGTGAACCAGACACTCCGTTCGACTTGACCTAGCGGTGGGATACCTTTGACGATGCACAAGTGATAGAAGAATGCGATAGGGCAGTGCTGGTCAGTCCACTGGTCTCGCAGAGGATCGCAACGAGCCGGTCGATACCTGGAGGTGCAGTGGAAGCTGGGCGCGAGCCAACGCCGCTGGACCGTAACAGGCTTGGGTTTCTTCCCCTGGCCGAGTGGGACGAGTACAACAGCTATGAAGAGGACATACCTAGCCGTCTGCGGTACTCGATCGAGTGGAAGGTGGCTGTCAACAACAGGGTGGTTGCCAAGGACACCGAGCAGGATCTTGTTCTCGTACCTGCTGCATACTGGCACATGTACCTGAAGCCCAAGGTGGAGAAGCTCTCGAGCAGGAAGGTAGCTCACAACAGGTACGTGGAGTATGACGACACTAGCGTTATTGTATCAGTGAACGACCGCTCAGAGCGTGGTCTGACCAAGCGGTTCGACAACATGGACATTGACTGGTCAGTAGTAGAGAAGCAGCTGCTTCGGTGGGGCGAGCTGTTTCGCGCTGGTAAGAGGCTCAGGGTTGATCTTTCCTTCAACTACGTAGACGCATCTTCGCAGCTAGCCAGCACAGCAAACCGTGGGAACAAGCGCGGCTCATCGGCCACGCAGAAGATGCTTGCTGACCGAACAGTTTACATTGGCGATAAGCAAGAAACGAATGGAAGCCCTTCGGTTTGGCAAGAAGTGTATCCCCTTATGCGATGTCCGGGTCCTCCGTGCAATCTTGGTCCACATTGCTGGCGCGATCCTTTCGGAAAGCGGCATTACAAGCTGCGGACCCACCACCTTAAGGCGCTTGTTGGACTTGTGCAGCAGGGCCATGCTTTAAAGAGCCACGACGATGTGCGTAAAGACATCCGTGAACAGCTGTACGCAGAAGAACACCAGCGGCGGGAGCAACAGTCTGCGACCGCCAGCGCACCTACACCAAGCCTTCCGCCCATCAGCATCACCAACGTTATGCCATTTCAGCCCCACGAGTCTCCCGCGGCGAGGGTCCCCGACGGCGCTGCGACAACCGCGAAGCAACATCCGAAGAGTCTTGATCTTGGTATACCTGGCCCGCGGGACGCTGCAGTAATAGCGTATAGTGAGTGGCAGCAATCGAACGTTGAGGATGAAGCGTTGAAAGACGAGTTTCGCAAAGCCTGCGCTGCAACCTTGGAGGATGGATTGGATCTTGAGCAGGTATACGAAGACCAAGACCCTGACTTTTTCGTTCAAAGCGGTGTCAAAAGGGGCGTTGCTCGCCGGTTTGTCAGTGATATTGGTGGATGGTCTAAGCGATACAAAGTGTCCCACGAAGCTTAGCTGGTAGATTGTGACATACAGTAGGGCTATGGTTATGCATTTATATTACATTATAAGGATCGCAAGCTTCACAACTATATATATTGATACTAATATGCCTCTACAGTCACGCCTGCATGCCGAAAATGACCCCTCGCACTATCTTGCCTCCCTCCCACCACCTCGATGCACCACTCGAGATATGCTCCAAACTCCTGATGCGGGCTGCTCTCGTACTCGTGCCACTGCTTCTTAATGAACGCTTTCAGCTACCTCGGGACCTTGGGAGCGCCAGCGGCACATGCAATCTTGGGCTGCAGCTTCCAGTTTTCTCGTAGGTGTTCATCAACAGGCATCCACTTTCACAAACACTTCGCCACCAAAAGCGTGCTTGTGCACAATTACATACACGGTTCCTCTTGGATCGTCCCCGGTCCGCGATCGCTGCGAGCTGCACTTCGCTCGAGGACGTGAGTTCTACCAACATTAGACGCTCCAATCGTGGACCACCGCCGTGCGAAGGCGCATCCGCCAAATACAGGTTGATGAGTTGTCGAACAGAATCTGCGAAAGTCCGCAAGATTCATTGGCTCTTCTCGCCCTAGCGGAACGATTTATGTTTCAGGCTTTGAATGACTGGTCGGGCAGCCACCGCATCCCGCTTTTTTCTCTCGTCGACCCCATCGAGAACGCATGACCTTGACTATCGCACGCGGTACATAAGACTCCGCCACTTGGCTCCGACGGCTTTGTCTTCGCGATTCGCGACTCTGTTCTTCCTGCTCATAAAGCGCTCTCTTCCTCTTGACTAATTTGCCGGCAATCTCATAAGGAGGCCTTCATCTTAGGCGCCTGCGCCCGACGCAACCCGCCGGGAGTCGCAGCACACCGTCAGTAAATCGTGGACTCAAGGCTACGTATCAATAGCTGGTCCGATCATCCTGTGCACACGTCTGCCAGAAATCATTTGCCGACTAACGTATACCTGATCTTTGCACATCACAAATCCTCGATTCCGCCACGGTCGGAGTTACTATTGATCCCCGACAACGCTGATGCAGCCCCTCTTGGTTCATTTCTGTGACCTTTGCACTGCTTCAACCACTATACCCTTTTCGGCTTCTGTCTTCTCTCAAAACAATCCTTGCTCACATGTAAGCCCATGCTCTGCTGCAGTGTACGAGTACTGACTCCTTACGTCATACACAGTGTGGCGCAGTGTCAACCGGTATCAACATTCGCGGCAAGCAAGAAGACGTAACCATGCAGCAAGACGAGCTCACGCAGCTGTTCGCAGCTGGTATGCGCCTTACCCAGAACCCTCAAGCCATTCAAAACGTCCAACCAGTGTCACAAGAACAGCCTGAACAACAGCCGCAACAGCAAGACCAAGTGTCACAACCAATCGTCTATGCTTCACAACATTATACGCACAGTTATCATGTCGTTCCCACCCGACAGGAGCCGGAGAACACCCATGTAGAGCTGTCCGAGCTTCACGCTGTCCTCGTGCGGAACAGCATCGATCCTTCCCTCCTCTTTCCGTCCCAGATTGACCTCTTCCAGAACGCAGACAACGATCAGCGTCTCCGGCTCCTTGAGCTTTGGCGTATCTCTCCTCCACAGGGTACTACAGCTCGACAGTTGTACGACTGGCCTCCCACAAGCTTAGCGCAAGAAGAAGCTATGGCGAAGCTAAGGTACGAGAAGATCATTGAAGAGCGAGCGCAACAGGACGCGATACAGGATCACCAGCAGCAGCAGGATCAGAGTATGGATGAGAGTGGAGACACACCCGCAGTTCAGGCAGCGCGTGGCATACTTGCAAGCTCGCCGGACAACGCCGAGCCATACATCGTATCAGGTTACGATATGCTAGCTCGACGCGAATACGAGGAATCGGTCAAGTCTGCCGATGCTCAGCTTCGCGAATCGACGAGGTACAACCAGGCCACCGATCCGGTGTACAATAGCATTGGTCAGACGGGGCTATGGGAGAAGAACGCTGCCAACATACTTGACATGGAGAACCAGTACGGCGCATTCGCTCATGCAAGAGACTTCGACGTCCACCGCGGCTACGGAGATGACGAGATGGTCATGTAGACACAGGGTGCGGGATATCAGCAATACAGGACAAATATTTGTGCGTATGGGGCTAACATGCATGATTTCTTATGCTGCCGCATGCAAGACACTGCTATAATGGGTACGAGAGTAGCGAGGAGATGCTATATCGTTGCCAGGATGCATACTTCATTCAGATACCAGGAGATTTTGAGGTGGTTTGAAATTACTTGGGGACCCCGGTTCTCAGGGAAATGCGGATTAAGTTTTGGACCGACTTCCAATTGCACATTTCCATGCTCACGTCCCAATGCCAATGATTTAAACAGCCGAGTGAGGTACTACTTGTTGCACAGATCACTAAACCCAATACAATAACTCCAAAAAAGGCTCAGGTGGAGCGTATTCGTACACATAGAACATACACGGCGCGGGAGATCCGAGACCCTGGCTACACGGCAAGTCCAACACGCCACCAAATGTTCCCAACTACCACCATCTATTTCTTTGCCTTGCCCGAGGGGTATTTCTTCCACCCGCGCCCATGTCCCTTCTGCAAACTTGTCAGCATCCCGTCCGTAACAGCTCAACTTTCCAATACTCACCTGCTTCCATTCCTGGATCAAAGCGGGCATCTCCAACATGGCCTTCCGCCTCATTTCTAGCCTTCCCTTGAGCGTCCGCTCCCACAGCTTTCCCTTGACCTTCTGGCCCTCGCCAGTGCCCTTGACCTGCAGCCCGTTCTGTATCCTCCGCTTCTCCTTCTCGCCGGGCTTCTTGATCGTCCACGGAAGCAGGTCCAGCACGTCGTGCTGCTTCGCGAGCTTCACGAGCGAGGCCTGCTTGCGCAGGCCATATGTGGGCCCGTACCAGCGGCCAGTGGTGTGGTTTTTGCGCGGGAGGAAAGGGTTCGGGTAGGGCAGGCCGGCCTGCGCTTCAGGAGGGGCATTCCTGGGGGCAGAGAAGGTGCTGGGGACAATTTCGGAGTGGGCTACGGGTGAATCGGAGGGTGTAGCATCGGGGGCTGGGGTGGACGGGTCCGCGGCGGGCGATGGGTGTGCGGGCGCGGAGACCTTGAGGAGCGCAGGTGGCGGGTACTTCTCGAAGAATCTTATCAGGCGCGCAGGAAGCGACGTCGCAAGTGGGAGATGCCGTTGTACACTCATTGCGTGTGTGTGCTGTCGAAGAGTGTGCTGTAACTCTGGGATGCGCGATTGCGTGGAAAAACGCCGTCACGTGAGAGCTCTCTGGCGCTCGGGCCACCTGCAATTCGTAAAGTTTCGAATGTTCAATGCACCTCGACGCCACCAAGGTACCCGCACCTGGGCTGGCAGACGCGCACGTGACTAGGTGTTTCAGCGCTACCTAGGTTGTACTGAATTACCTGAGCTTCCTTCTACCCACAACACCCAACTGCGCTGCCTTTGTTTAGGACGCAGCACCGAGGAGCTATACCGCATCACTCCAACCATGGCGACAATCGCTGGCCCTCGCGCACCACCTCCTCCACGGGGTCCGCCACCGCCTCCTCCTCCGCCGCCTCTAGCAGAAGTCCCCCCTCCTCCGCCTCCAGAAGATATCCCACTTCCTCCGCCTCCGGCAGATGCTCCCCCTCCTCCGCCTCCAGCAGAAGTCCCTCCTCCACCGCCACCAAAGGAAGATTTGGGACCAAATTTCGCTCAGCCGAAGAAGAAGGGCTTCGCTTCACAGAATAAGAAACAGCCACCCAGCATCGACGACATCTTGAAAGCAAAACGGGAGAAAGAGGCAGCAACGGCCAAGCCAAAGTTCCTTTCGAAAGCCGAGCGGGAACGGATTGCGCTTGAAAAGCGGCAGAAGGAGGTAGAAGATGCGCGCAAAAGGCGAGAAACTGCGAATGGCACCGTAAAATCACACCAGAGCAATGGCTCTTTGTCGAATGGGTCTAGAGGTAGAGCGTCAGTACCCACAGGACCTCGTGCTATGCGCGCGGAGCCACCGACCGGTCCTGCGTCTATGCGGCAGAAGAATGACATGGCACCTCCACCGGCACCCAAGTCTGGAGGCGCAGGGAAGAGACCTGCTGCAGAGGACGCGGAGGCGCAGATGATCAGGCAGAGATACATGGGTGCCGAGCAGAACCAATCTACGTTCTCCGCGAAAAAGAAACGGAGGCGGACCACAGAGAAGAAGTTCAACTTTGAATGGAACGATGAGGAGGATACCAGCCCGGACTACAACCCTATCTACGCACAGCGCGCGGAAGCGAACTTCTTTGGCCGCGGGATGTTAGGCGGATTCGCTAAGGAGGTGGACGGCGAGGAAGGCATTGATTTGGCTACCAAGAAATACATTGAAGCCATGATCGAGCGCGATCCTGAGAACGGGAGGCAGCGGGCGGAACAAATATTGGAGATGGAGCGCCGGCGGAATGAGGCCCCTCATGCGCAGCTTGATAAACACTGGAGCCAAAAGAAGCTGGAACACATGCGCGAGCGCGATTGGCGTATCTTCAAGGAAGATTTCGACATCGCGACAAAAGGAGGATCTATCCCCAATCCTATGCGCAATTGGGAAGAGTCTGGCCTTCCCGCGAACATCCTCCAAATCGTTGACCAAGTGGGTTACAACGAGCCATCCCCCATTCAGCGTGCCTCTATACCCATTGCCCTGCAGTCGCGCGATCTCATTGGTGTCGCGCAGACAGGTTCTGGTAAAACAGCTGCATTCATCCTGCCTCTACTGGTCTACATCTCACGGCTTCCGCGACTTGGTGTCACCAACAGGAACGACGGCCCATACGCTCTGGTGCTTGCACCGACGCGTGAATTGGCACAGCAAATCGAAGTGGAAGCCAGGAAGTTTGCGGCTCCTCTAGGCTTCAACACTGCGGTCATTGTCGGTGGTCACGCCATCGAGGAGCAAGCCTTCCAGCTTCGCGACGGCGCCGAAATCATCATCGCAACTCCCGGTCGTCTTCTGGACTGTATCGAGCGGCGCGTCCTTGTGCTGAGCCAGTGTTGTTACGTTATCATGGATGAAGCTGATCGCATGATCGACATGGGTTTCGAAGAGCCCGTGCAAAAGATCCTCGACGCCCTACCCGTAAACAACGAAAAGCCTGACACCGAAGACGCGGAGGACTCGCGTCTAATGTCAACACACAATTACCGCCAGACGATGATGTACACAGCCACCATGCCCACAGCCGTCGAACGAATAGCACGTAAATACCTCCGCCGCCCGGCTATTGTCACGATAGGCAAACAGGGCGAAGCGGTCGACACGGTCGAGCAGCGTGCAGAATTCATCCCAGGCGAGGATAAGCGGAAAAAGCGTCTGCAGGAGATTCTCACCTCTGGAGAATTCCAGCCGCCTATCATTGTTTTCGTCAACATCAAACGCAACTGCGACGCCGTTGCCCGCGACATCAAGCACATGGGCTTCAATTCCGTCACGTTGCACGGCTCCAAGACACAAGAGCAGCGTGAGGCCGCCCTCCAGTCCCTCCGTGACGGCCGTGCCCAGGTGCTTGTCGCCACGGATCTTGCAGGTCGCGGTCTTGATGTTCCAGACGTCAGCCTGGTCATCAACTTTAATATGGCGAACAACATTGAGAGCTACACGCATCGTATTGGTCGTACGGGTCGTGCAGGCAAATCTGGTGTGGCGATCACCTTCTGGGATAACGGAGATGCGGATGTGCTGTACGGTCTCAAGCAGATGCTGGCGAACAGCACGATCAGTAAGGTACCAGAGGACTTGCGGAAGCACGAGGCGGCACAGCAGAAGGGTGGGCGGGGGAAGAAGGACGGCCTGGGGATGTTGGCGTAGATACGATATGTCTGACCATGCTGTGTCACTCTAGATAAGAAATACAAATCCTCATAGGGGACCGAAAGCCACAGTAGACATGCACAGAGAAGCTGCGACAGAGCACTTTGCTCCGCAACCGCTAGCTGCAGGGATAACAGGCCTTACCTCAATGGGTATGGCCGCCCGTCGCTAGCGGGACGTGGGAAAAGTTGACGACAGGGCATGTGGAACCGTGAAGCACCCATATCCACACGATGATAATACGCTCGTTCACGAGACGGTCGGGCGTGTTCCCATCGCTAGCACAGAAGGTGAGTCTTTGCATGAGCAGTGCCGTGCGAATTGGTCGGCTAACGATAACGGTAGCCATGCAGAGCTGCCTATGTACGGCAGAGCCACCACGTGCCGGCGCTCTTGAACCACCCTGAATTGGAGGCAAATGGAATCCCAGGGCTATTTTCTAAGGAAGGCTTCCGTATTGCCTACACGCAGTACCAGAAACACGTGATTGAGCAGCTGAACACGATGACCAGCGGTGCGCACCCCCATCACGCAGCCCTCCCGCTCCGCAGCCTCCTAACATGGTGTCTCTAGGCAGCAAGTACGAGAACATGGACCCCAAGTCCGTCGTTGTCGACATCGCGCGCGATCCCACCACCGCGTACATGTTCAACGTGGCCTCGATGGCCTTTAACAACCACTTCTTCTTCCGCGGCATCAATACGAACCCGAACGTGCAGTCGACGCCGTCAGCCGCCCTGCAGCCGCTCATAAACCGGAACTTCTCCTCGCTCGATTCGCTGCGCGAGACCTTCCTGCTCACCGCTGACGCCATGTTCGGCCCCGGGTTCGTCTGGCTCGTCCAGACTGACGACGCCTCCGCCGCCGCCGGCTCGCTGCGCATCCTCAGCACCTACATCGCGGGCAGCCCGCTTAGCGGCGCGCACTACCGGCGCCAGGCCGTCGATATGAACACCGAGAATACCGACTCGTACGCCGGCGCGTTCGGCGCGAGCTCGCGCGCGCGGGACAACAAGGCGAAGAAGCCGCTAGGAGGTGTCGACGTCACGCCGCTGCTGTGCGTGAATACGTGGGAGCATGTGTGGCTGCATGACTATGGGATCGGTGGGAAGATGAAGTATCTGGAGAGGTGGTGGGACAAGATCGATTGGGCGCAGGCCGAGCAGTTTGTCTCGAAGCCCGCCCCGAGGAGCATGTCTCAGGGGATTCACAAGTTCGCTGGTATTTAAGCGGTGGAGAGGGTGCACGTGTAGGAATACATGTATAAAATGAGGGCGAGGGAACATATAGATGTACAATATTGCATTTCCGCGTCAATTCGCAGGTGAGATGCGACCCTGTACGAGCGGAATACTTGAAGAAGCTGGGTATATCCATTCCTTGCGCAAGGCATCCCACCTAAAGCATGTACATAAAGTCCGGTCGCATGTCCCCCATCTCATGTACCTGGTCCTCGCTCTTGCCTTCGGCCCAGCCATCCCTCTCTCCCCTAGCCCTCTTCTTGTTCTCCCTCGCCAGTAAAAATCTTGTCATCACACTGCCGCCGAACAGCCAGAGTGCCATGTACGCTAATACGACGCCATGGCCGACGAAGAACCGCGGCGCATCCTTCGCGCGGTATATGTTTGAGGACACAACGCCATTGAGGTTTCCCCAGCCGATTATGAAGCCCAGCGAGACCCCGCGCTTATACACGCCTTCCACGTTATTACTAGCCCAAGAGATGGTGTTTGCAACACACGGGTAGATGCCCATAGCGCCAAGAAACGTGCCTGCGTAATTTACCTTAGGATCCGACGAGGCGATCAGCATAATAAAGCCCACGATGCCGAAGAGTGAGACAAAGATATTGCACAGTCCCCTCTGTCTCGTGCGGTCCGCAATGTACCCGATTACGATGGTGAGAATGGCGCCCGCTGCATACGGCGGCACGGAGAGCAGATTCGCGACCGTGGAGGACTTGTCGGGGAAAAGTTGTCTGATAATGGTAGGCAGGAACAGGGAGAAAGCGTACAGTGTGCCGTCCGCGCCCATGTAGATGACGGCATAGCACCATGTTTTCGAGTCCTTGACCGACTGCCAGAAGTACTTCATCTTGAAGCTCTCGTGGCTTGCGGAAGCCTGCTGGTCAGCACGCAGGCGGCGCAAGACGCGGTTGCGGTCGTCAGTGGAGAGGAAGGTTGCTTCGTCGGGGAAGTCGTGGACCATCCAGTATGAGACGATCCCGACGAGGATCG
This sequence comes from Bimuria novae-zelandiae CBS 107.79, assembly GCA_010015655.1. Lineage (NCBI taxonomy): Eukaryota > Fungi > Ascomycota > Dothideomycetes > Pleosporales > Didymosphaeriaceae > Bimuria > Bimuria novae-zelandiae. Next base: position 227,487 of record ML976693.1, read on the forward strand.
TGGCGACGCCTTCGAGGATGAATATCCAAGCCCAACCAGGCTTGCCTGCAACGCCACCCATCTGCGCGATGCCCGCGGCGAGGAGCCCGCCGAATGAGCCGGCGAGGGCTGCTGCAGAGAAGAAGATCGCGGCGCGGATGCCGAATTCAGAGCGCTTGTACCAGCAGGAGAGATAGTAGTTTACCCCCGGGAAGAGACCCGCTTCAGCCATACCGAGGAACCATCTCTACTCACATGGGGTGTTAGTTTTGTGACTGCGTTTAAGTGGGCGCTGCAGGGGAAACTTACGGTCGTCATCAGGCCCTCGTAGTTGTGCACCAGCCCCATCGTTGTCATGCAGATCCCCCAGAGTACCATTATGAGCGGGATGAATATGCTAGGGCGCATCTTCTTGAGGAGGATATTTGTGAGGGGCTCGAACACGGAGTATGAGACGAAAAATATGGAGAGTGTGGCATTGTATTGGCCGTTAGTCAAATTGAGGTCTTCCTGGAGCCCGTCGATTTTGGCGTTACCTTGAGCACTCTCAGCATGCAATGATTCTGTGCAGTGTGCGTGGGAAGCCCAAGAGAGGATCACTCACCAATGTTCGTACGATCCAGGAACGAGATCAGGTACAAGAACGAAAGCCACGGAATAAGCCTCAAGTCCAGTTTCTTGAGAAGCTTGCGGTCCTGGCATAAAGTCTTAGCATTCACCACTTCCCCAAAACATGTGAAGGAAACGTACAATAGCAGCCCGCTCTTCAGGACTCAAGCCCGCGTCAGGATCAGGAATCGGATCATTCGTCTGCTGAGCGTCGAGATACTCGCGCTTCTGCCCTTCCAGCTTCCCATCACTAACGTCGTTGCTGTAACGTTCTTTCTCCATTGCAGACGCCATTCTGGACTCTCCTTGCAATGACGGGTACGAAGAGCAGCAGATGTGTGAGGGAGCCAGCAGATCCGGACGCACGGCGAAAGCGGGCGAGCCGTCGACGTCAAAAGAAAATGACCCCAGTAACACCAGATAGATCATAGAAGCCCTATACGCTTGCTAGACGCTCCCTTTGGTTCACTACTCCACTATTCGCTGTTAACCACCCCGAGCCCACATCACCCTTCCCTCGCTGTCCATCCATCTGCAGACCCACAACGGCATTCCTATCAACCGCTCTCGTTGCCTCAGCGTTCCCCTAACTCCGCGCCCACCAGTCACGAACAACATGGCTGCTTCCTTACTTCGTTATTGGCAGGCCACTCCAGGGCGTCCGATTGTTCGACCTTGGCGGCGAGCTCGATCATCGAGATAGATCTCGTCTCTCGCGATGCTGGCGACAGGCCGCCATCGCCGTTGACGTCGCCCGGAATGGGAGGAGGCTTGGTGGTGCTTGGTGCGGGGAAACGTCACCTTCTGCCCAATGAGACGGGACGGAAGGCGCGCTAAGCTTCTGGCAGCCACTCCACACTGATGACCTCGGGCCGGTGGTTCTCGTGGGGGTGGATTTTGGTTTTGCATGCAGGTTCTGCGTCGCGGTAAGAACAGCGTTTTGATAGAGTAAGCGAGAGGGTTCTAGAAGTGGTGGTTGTGCGAGAATGAGGTGACAGTGTCAAGAAAGAGGAGATTGGCAGAGATCATGTGCGCCGAAGATTGCCAGGCATGTGTGGAAGATTGTTTGCAGCTCCCTCTCTCTTCCGATCTGGTCCGCTGTCTAGTTAGCTCGTCTGGATGGGGACTTTTGTGCCCATGTCACGACCGACAGTTGGGTTTCCGAGGAGCAACAGATTATTCTATCCGGCGGTAGTTAGATCGAGTTGCAGGAACGGAACACGGAGAGGATTTTACACAAATGCATTATCAATCGGTGCTCTGTCGTACTGAAACGAAAGTTGACCAGTCAGCCGTTGTACTGCCTGTTTATCCTCAGAAAAGACACTGCTCAAGACTTGACCTGGTGCTGCGGCTCATTGAAACCGAAGCACGCCCCAGTACTATCCATCCTTAGGTGTGGTCATTTGGCTATCCTGCGTTTGCCCCACAACCGCAAGAGTGGCTCCTCGCCCATGCCTCGCTCCGTCTCCGGTTTTAGTGAATTCATTCTCCAGAGTCCTCACTGGTATCTTGCCAAAGATGTTCTGTTTCCTCCTGACCCCCGCCAATACAACAGCGATCAGGAAGTTCAGCAGCGTAAAAGCTAGTATGACCTTGAACTGCCTGTTGTAGCTCCTCCCGAAGAGTCTGCCCAGCTCTATGCGGCTATGCTCAGGCAACCGAGCAATGAAGGTACCCGAAGCCCTTACTCCAGCAACTTGGTCTGGATCCAGAAAGGTCGACAAATCATTCTGCAACATTGTATTGTGCAGAGCGGAGCAAATAGCCACGGCTACGGCACTTCACAAAGTCAGAACTTGAACTGATGCACTTCATCTGCTTTGCACTCACCCTCCCAGTGTGCGTAACATGTTAAGTATCCCCGTTCCAATGGGAACATCTCTCTCCTCAACGCTGGTATACAGCATGATGTAGTAAGGCGTACTTGCGAGACCAAGACCAAAACCTGTAATAATTTCGTATCCATAGGTGGCGTCGACGATTTCCGGATGTACGGATAAGCTGCTTAGCAGCCCTGTGCCAATGCTCACAATGGCCGTTGCGACCAGAAGTATTAATTCGGCAGGAATCTTTTTCACGAGAGCACCACCGAACATCGCACCGACCGGGGTCATGAGAGACGCGGGCAGCAGAAGGATACCAGCTCGCTCGGCGCCACTAAAGTTCACGCCTTGGAAGCGCTGCGGTAGCTGGATGAACATTACGGTGAAGGGCATGCCGAGCAGGAACATGCTGAAAAGCAATAAGGCTGATGCGGGATTGGTGACAAATCGTGCTGGGAAGATAACGTCGAGCTTTGTTTTGTATGATGCCCACCCCTCGTACAATACAAAGAGAATGAGCAACGTGAATGCCGTGACAAGAGTGCCAATGATGACACCACTGTTCCATTTGTAGGATACGCCGGCTTCTTGCAATGCGAAGAGGAGAGGTATCGGCAAACAGACGGAGAGAACGCCTCCCACGCCGTCAAACCCGTGGAGGCGCTCTCTGGTGGATTTGTTGTCCTTTATTCCAGGCATTGTGAAGAGCAGTATGGTCATTGCGATAGCTACTACTGGACCGTTAATCCAGAATATCCAACGCCAATTAGTGTGATCGCTGATAGCCCCTCCAAGGAGAGGACCAAGTAGATTAGCCAGCACGAATACGGAGCTGATAACACCGGAATAAAAGGCCGTCTTCTCCGGAACGATCAGCTTGACGATAGCGACGAAGACCAGCGAATACAGCGCTGAGCCACCGATGCCTTGAAAAGCCCGAAACACAATGCTGAGATTCGTTAGCAAATGTGCGAGGGCGTATGGATACAGTACCAAGTATAGAGTTCAACTACAGTCGCGTCATGGCGCCTCTCATGAGCAAACACTCTGTACTCGAACTTCTCTACCTTGTGCTGTAGATCGCCATACAGCTGTGTCATTGTCTGCGCCGCGCTGTAGGCCATAGAATAGTAGTAGTAGTAGTATTGGTTTTACGTCCTATATAACCTCCCAGGGGGTATGTAGACGTGCCCTGCACTTAGTAAGGGCCACTCATGCTAGTGCTACCGCTGCTATAGGAGCGGCCTCTCTTACTGCTGTCCCTCTCTAGATAGGGGCAACTCAGCTGTTTAATCTGGCCTTTGTGTGACAATAGTGGGAAAAGGGGTGGCCTTCTAGCTACCCCTAGTCCTGTACAGAAGCATGCCAAGACTTATTAGAGGTAAGGAAAGATATATACACGCATATAGGTATACAAAAGAGAGAGCTAAGTCTTATATAGTAGATACCCTAGCAAGTTATAAGCAGGTAGCGTATTTACTTCGCCTAAAGCAAGGGTTTGCGTCCGCTTACCTATAACATGGTTAGCTAGTTACTTGCTAACGTATACTATTATTAACACTAAGTGCAAGAAGGGTTGCGTATTCTCCTAGGCTTAGCGCCCTAAGGTACTGTATTCCTTTTCTAGTGTCTGTTAGGGGATGTGTTAGGCGTTGTGGCTAATAGTTAAAGCGTCGCACTGTCCGTGGGCAGTGTACAATATGGTCTGGGGCCAGGTCTGCTCCACAGGTGCACGTGAGGGTCTCCTTATCATGCTTGAACTTCCTATGGTACCAGGCGTAGTTGCCGTGTCTTGTCCTCATGGATAGGAGCTTGGCCAGGGCGGGGCGTGTGAGCTCCAGCTCCGGCGGTTGCCTGGAGGGGGTGTATGCTAGGCCCCACTGGTTGTACCATGTAGAGAGATTTGGTGTGCGTGTGCGCCACCACTCTTGTTGTGCAGCGCGTACGTATGCGCGCGCATCAGATCGTAGACCTGATATCGTGGGGTCAGCTGCAGGCCATAGAGAAGATGAGGAAGAACGCATTGAACGCAAGTATGATTGTCTTCAAGCCCCATACATCGCTCAGCTTTGCCGTGATCATCAGGAAGGAGTTGTAGGTAAGGAGGTAGGCAGTGATTAGCCATGGACCTTGATCGAGCGAGTACAAGTCACTAGAGATCTTGAAGAGTGCGGTTGTGACAATAGTAGTGTCCATCGCTGAGATGAACAAGCAGAGCCACAACCTTACTCTCGTTAATAATTGACGCATACCAAGGCTGAGTACTGCGTAGCCAGTTTCGTCTTTCTCGGTTTCCGAGATTCTATTGCTTATGGATTGTTCACTTACCCGGCTATGATTAGATGGAGTCTGGTGTCGCTGATGCTAGGCACCACCGAAACACCATGCCCTTCTGGGCGATTTGTCTCTGAGGCTTGTGCCATTCCCAAGGACGACCTCGTACCAACCGCAGCAGGTCAAGCTGTCTTCGCTATCTAGAGAGTGTATGTAAAGAGGTGCAGGGTGGTGTGAGGATTGAGGCCACCTATCCGCACGGCGTACCGTGTCCGTGCACCGAACGCCTGGAGTCACCGAACGCCCGCTCCGGGCTTTCAAGCCCACCACAAAAATGAAGTTGTAGAGCCACGTACAATAGTTATTATCGTAAGATTTTTTGGTGGAGCGTTCTATAGAGCTATGCAATAAAGTTCTTCTATACACATTATCTATATAGAGTGGCGGTGCGGCCACTGCGGGTTGTGTGAGTGCGAGCGGGTGAAGGAGGCGTCGCAGGCTTTGGGCGACTACGGGCACCCACACCAGAACGCGTAGGCTTCTGTTTAACTATAAAAGCTTTAGAGGTCGTAGAGTTACCTCTTTAAGACTATTGTATAGCTTTTATAAAGTCGCGAGCCTATTTAGTAGTAGTTCTAGTAGCCTTTCGTGCGTCTATTACTTAGCGTTCTTTTACCTTAACCTTTACACGCTTTTCCTTCTTCCTTACCTACTTTTAACGCTTCTCTTCTTTAATCTTCTGCTTATATAGCTTATTAGTAGCTACTAACTTTTTTATTTTTACCCTTTTTAGCTCTTCCTCCTCCTTCTCTTACTTAGTAACCACTATGCGGACGCGCGCCTCTTAGATAGCTTAAAAAAACTATACTATTACTCTACTATAATACTCCTAGTGCTATTACAAGTCTAATTACCTACTAGGTTACTTTTAGCGCTTCTATTTTAGGTATAGCTTCTGCTATAAGCTATCCAGTTCACTGTGAAGGAGCTCTACCTGGGTCGATAGGTAGTGGATAGTTTGGCCAAGCTTCCGCGCACCTACACTGCGAGGATCCTTTACCTCTGCGTGTAGTGTAGTGCAAGCTTTCAGCCAATCCTCTACAGAATAAGCTGTAGAACCAGAGGTAACTAAGCCTAAGTTAGTAGGTAATATATGGCGGAATTTATTAAGTATAACGTTAGGGTTTATTAGGCTTATCCCTATGGTAGTAAAGGCGTTTTATACGAGCTTTTTTATAAATATATCTACTTAGGCAGGCTAAAATAAGCTAATAAAATTACTTTTTATTAATAGTAATAGGCTTTAAAACTTTTAGAGGTAGTTATTAAGCTTAAAGGTGTATATAAAGGAGAGTAGCTTAAAGTAAATAATATTTAATAGCTATAGTATTTAGGTACTATAAGGGGGTAATACTGTAAGTATAATTTAATTTTAATTATAGTAGTTAATAAAGTCCTGCGTTAGGTAACTTTTATAACTATTTATTATTAAAAGCCTATAACTTTAGCGTGCTTTTATTTTAGTATAATAGTTAAACACTAGGCTAATCTAATATTATTATTTATCTAGCCTATAGGTAAAGAAGCTACGTAAATTAAGTAAGTTCCTGCCTTAATATTAGCTACCTAATAACTCTAGATTATAAAGTTTTTTAATATAAATATAATACTTAAAAGTAGTGTAGTACTATTCGCGTAGATAACTACTAATAAGCTTACTTACTTATATAAACTATTTTAATAAGCCTGCCTAACCTTCTTTTTTTTTATATTAACGCCTACTAAAGATGCGCTTTATCCTTCTTAGTAGCCTAATTATAAAGCCCTTTTTATCTATATTATACGTGTGCGCCGGCTTAATATCGTACTTAATAATTTTTTATTATAGTAGGTTAAAGTATAGCTTATATTTATACTTAGACTTAACATTATAGCGGCTAGAGTCTATAGTTAACGTCTATTAAAAGGTAATTTAGTCTTAATAATAGTGCAAAAAGCGTGTAACTTAGCTTTTAAAGACGCGTCTCTGCATGTTAGTAAACGCAAAATTCTATACTATAGTCTTTATAAGTAGTAGATAACATGTAGTAAGTTGTTATGAGGCTCTCACACCTTGTTCCGATCCGGGTTACGGCGGTAAGGTATCGTGGTGCTTCACGGATTATTTAGTGGTACAAGTTAATGCGACACTTAGCGCGAGGCTAGATAATTTAATCTTATAATAAAGTAAAATAATTATTAGTTTATATAGGAGAACGTACTCGCACAGAAGATATATAAGTTAACTATAAGGAGCATAACAAAGGAAACTATTCTATATATATATCCGCGTGCTTAGTTGCTTAGTACTACTAATTAACTAAGTAGTTACGTGCCTTGCTTTGTTACTTAGTACCACTAATTAACTAAGTAGTCACGTGACTTTAAGGTTAGCTTCTTAGCGCACTTGTTAACCCGTTCGTTAGTCACCTGTCCTTATAAGCGCCTATTCCCCTATTATCTTGTTCTAGTTCGTAACACTATCCCTCCCTTCCTAGTCTTCGTCCGCGAAGAACCATGCCTGCTAACTAAATAACTAGCACCTATCGTCGTCGCGAACTTGTCTCCGCCATTAAGGCGTACAGAAGCATTATAGTATTAAAGTGTTTTAACTACAAGACCTATTCGCGAGTCTGTAAGGTGTCGATTTGTTTAGGGAAATATAGTAAGTGCCTAAAGAGGGGCGCGAAGTGCGACGTGGCCGTTACTTATAATAAGTTCTTTTATTTAGTTACTAAGAAGCGAAAATTAAATACGTAAATTCTAGAGGCGCGAAAAAAGTAAGACGCAGTATTTAAAGTAATACGCGTAGCGCGTGCGAAAGAAGAGCGTTTAGCTAAATAGCTAGCTTTAAACGCGAAGCGTGCTGAGGAGGCAATCGCTGTTAAGAGCGCTACTTTAGAGGAACTAGAGGAGGACCCCCCTCAGCCTGCTTGGCCGAATGGCCCGGTCGAGCTGACTCCCCGTGTCTGGTTGGCTGCGGAAGAACTTCCCCTCGATTTCTGGGACAACTCGGCGCCTTTGTCGTCCTAGGTCCGCCTAGGACGTGGGGCCTCAGGATGCCCTTTGTGGAACTTCTCCAAGGCCTCTTTGCAGTTGGTAAGGTTCCTCGCTAGTTCCCACGTGTTGTGGCTTTCCGGCCATCCTTCCCACTTCACCAGGTACTTGTACTAACGCCCAATCTTTTGTAGATCCCTGATCGCTTCGACCTTGTACTCCTCGTCCTCGAGTTCGAGTTGTGTTTCTAGTTCGGCGTCTGGTGGTGCTAGTTCCAATAATAACTTGTGGAAGACTGGGTGGATCCGTGTATCTATAGGTAACCGTAGTTTGAAATTAACTAGTCCTCTAACCTCTTAAATTTCGAATAGTCCTTTTTAAAGGTTATTTAGTTTTTTGCTTAGTCTTGTTATCTTAAGATTTTTTCGCGAGAGGAGGACTCTATCCCCCTCCTTAAAAGTTAGTCTTATAATCCTTTTCTTATTCGCCTATTATGCTGTTTGTTTATTACGCCGCGCGATGTTCTCGTGTAGTATTTTATGCAGATCCTGCATAAGTTTGGCTTTGTTAGCTACGTCCTTCGCAATGCTCTGGATATCTAATGGATCCCGGTGAGTCGTTGGCTCACATCCATGGTTGGCGTAATATGGCGAGTATCCTGTAGTCGCCGATCTTGTGCTATTGTATGCCAGCTAAGCTGTTGGCAACAGCTTAACCTAGTCGTCTTAAAGCTTATTTACATACATCTAGAGATATTATTCTAACGTTTAGTTTGTTTACTTAGTTTAGCTATCTATTTTAAGATGGAAGCTTGTTATAAGCTTGTGCTTAATCCCTAATTTAGCTATAAACGTGGTCTAGTATAATAATATAAATATCTTGGCCCTGTCTGTGATAAACTCGTTGGGTTGTCTAACTTGTGATATTAGTTCTCGCTTTACTATATAGGCCAGTTCCTTTGCTAATATAGCTTCTCTAATTAGCATAAACCTTAACTCCTTAGTAAGTTGGCAGATTATAACTAAGATTAAGTTATAGGGATCCTTGTTCCCTAGTGCTAGTAATGCTAATAACTTTACGATAAAGTCCATAGTTACGCTTAACTATGGTCTTAGGGGCGGCTTTAGTGGCTGTAAGAGGCTATAGGGCTTATGTCTCTTAGGCTTATTCTTATAATAGGCCAAATAGTTACCTAAAACCTTCTATACCGCCTGGCGTAGCCTAGGAATAGTATATTTATTCGTAATTTAGCGCGTTGTTTTAGTAATCCCTAGGTGTCCCTAATCCTTATCTTTATATAATTTTTTAATTAGCAGCGGAGCCATCTGCTTATTAATCTAGATACGGTTTTAATAGTCCCGTGCCGTTAATTTTATAGCTTAGTAGAGATTATACGCTTGGCGATCCTTATTCGTAAGCCTATCGTAATCCTATATTCTATCCACGGCTGGCCTATAATAAGTGAGATCCGTGCACCGTATTTCTAGTGCTGGCGTAAGCTGTGTCTTATTATAGTAAAGGGTTCTGTCCTTCGCGTAGGTTAGGATTATAACATGGTTACCTCTATCGTCTTCTTCTACGAGGTCTAATTGTCTGCTAAGTGCATCTGCCGCAGCGTTTACGTTTCTTAGTAGATGCGTGATGCGAAAGTCAAATTCCGCTATTTATTTAGACTATTTAGCCTGTTGTTAATTAAGCTTCTTAGTCGTTGTGAAGCGTGTTAGATTAAGGTAATTAAAGAATACCTCTATTTAATATTTAGCTCCCTTAAGCTACGCTTCCTATTACTTAAAATATTTAATAATAGCTAGTAGTTCCTTATTATAGATTTCGTAATTAAGCTCCGCCCCTAAGAGTTTGCGTGCGTAGTAGAAGACGGGTCTCTACTTGCTATTATTGTATTCTTGCAATAGAACGGCCCCTAGTGCATAATCTAATATGTCTATGTGGATGCGATGTCGTCGCTCTAGGTCGTACATCTGTAGTAGGGGTGCCGTCAGGAATAGGCGCTTTAGTTATTTAAAAGCTTCCTTCTCTACTTCCTGCAGAGGTTGCCATTTTCCTATCTTTATAAGTTCTGTTAGTAGAGCGGTGACCTTTAAGTAGTTCCTGATAAATTTGCGATAGAAGTTAGTAAAGCCTAGAAAGGATTAGTTATCCTTTACTAATTCTAGTAGCAGCTATTCTTCTATTATTGCGATTTTCTTTAGGTCCATTTTAACACCTTCCCGGGATATTACAAATCCTAGATATTCCGTTTCCGTGACATGGAACTTGTATTTCTTAGGGTGTAGGAGCAGTCGATGCTCTTATAACTTTTATAGCACTTTTCGCACGTGTTCCTTGTGTTCTTCCAGGGTCCTATGTAAATATATTAGGATGTTGTCAAGGTACGCTATGCAAAATACGTCTAAGTATTTATATAGTACTTAATTTATTAACTCCTAGAAAGTTGCTAGTGCGTTAGTCAGCCCCATAGGTATAATTATATACTTGAAAAGGCCGTATCGCGTGCGAAAAGCCGTTTTCCACTTATACCCTTTTGTAATTCGAATCCTGTGGAATCCATCCTAGACATCGAATTTCGTAAAGTATTTAGCTCCTTAGAGTCTATCCATGAGCTCCGTTATTAGTGGTAATAAGTAGCGATTCTTAATTGTTACGGCGTTTAACTATCTATAATCTATATAGAGTTGTAGCCTGCCATCCTTCTTGCGAACAAAGAGTATAGGGAAGGCTACAGGGCTCTAACTAGGCTGCTATTTCCTAGAGCGCAGGTTCTTCTAGATAAGCTCCTTTAACTCTTTTTCTTATTTATATGTGAGGGGCCTTAGGCGCTCTAGCCATAGCTTGGCTCTTTCTACTAGTAGTATCTCATGATCCTACTCCTTATATTTAGGTAGGATAGTCTCGTCGTATTCCTTAAATAGGTCTGCGAATTCCTTGTATTCTTCTAGCAGACTAGGGTTATCTAGGACTATCTTAGTCTTCTAGACCTATATATAGTGCACCCGCCCTAGGTATTACTTTAAGATTCTATCTATCTTGCATACTAATATTTCTTATATCTTAGATGGTCAGCTCTCCTTCCTTATCTAAGGTTTTCATAGAGTTTCCCTTCTACTAGGGCTCTCCTAAGCCGTTGCTGGTGGCCTACGGGGAAGAATTGTTCGTTTAATCTAGTCTATTTATAGATTATATTGTTCTAGCTATTCGTATCCTACGATAGCTTTAATGTCTCCTATCTCTGCGATAGTGAAAACATGTTGGCTTTCTAGGCCTTTAATGTTAACTTATACCAGCGCTGTCTCGAGGCGTAGCTAACTATTACCGTATCCTTGCAATCGGGTCCCGTCCGCGAGTCTTATTTATAGTGGTATCCTTTTATTATAATATAGCATATCGTATTTCTTAACTACTTACGGGGCGATCAGACACGCGTCTGCCCCTAGGTTAATTAGTACTATAACACGATGTCTATGCACCGTAATGTCTTTAATTAAGCGCTTCTTAACTTGGCGAGTATCTACTTAATAAGCCATAATAATTACACTATTACTAGTGTAGCTCGTTGCCTAGTAATAATTTAGTTTTTTAAGTCTTTAGACTCGTTTTGGACCCCCCATAAGGCCTCTACCTCCTAGATCCAACCTTTAAGCCGTGCTAGCTTCGAGACTTCCTTAATTTGGTGCCACTTGTATCGCTGTCGATACAGGGCGTAAGTCTCTAATCCTATCGGATTCGTATACTCCTTAATTCCCATGTTGTGGGCAATTTAGAGTAAGGCATTCGTTCTAGGCTAATACATTATACCCTAAATAGCTGTCTAAGGAGGCTGCCTCTTCCTGTAGGCTTAGGTATGCGAAGCACTGTAGGTTGTATTATTCTTACCTAATTAATAAGTAGTCCGCGTTTCTTCCTAGCTACGTATTCCCTATTATCGTGCTAGTATTATGGGGGTCTAACGTGTCCGTACACTTAACGCTCGGATTCAGTCAACGCCCCGCGGAACTGTCCGATTATATGGCCTCTATCTATTGTGGATATGAGGCTGGAGCACTCTCTCTTTTGTACTATTCTAAATAGGGCTAGCGCTGTAGCGGCACTTATTTAGAGCCTCGCACACATCTGCATTCTAGACATAGATAGAACACGAACATTATTAATTAATCATTACATCTATTAAATTCTTATCATTGCATTATCTTAAAGTGACAGAACACTATTAAATCTAATAATTAAGAGTCTTACTGCCTTAACTAAACCTTAAGAAAGGATAATGTCGCTGTTAACACTCCGCGACTTAACAATTATATTAACTAATTACACTAACTACACACTATAGCTGCTGTAGCTAAAAGCGCGATGCGAACTAATAGATATATAGCTTATTATTAACCTAGATAGAGCCAAACTCCTACGCAAAAGGCCGACACCGCCGTTGCCGCCAGAAATAGCGAGTTACTAACTAATTATCCGCGTAAACGACGACAATTAACAGAACCCTCTAACACGCCTATTAGAGCTATTAAATTCAGGACTTAAGGCATATAAGGAGGACATTAAGTTCTATAAGATATAGCTTAAAGACTATAAGATAAAGGATAAGGAATACCGCGAGGAGAGATTAAGTCTTAAGAAAATAATTATCCATATCTAATCTACTATGTCGCCACACCTGCAACGCAACTGCTGCAAGCCTAGAGAGCAAATCTAGTAATAGATTATATCTCTAACATAGACCGTAGGCGTTAATAAAGAAGACAAGCGGGATAAAGCAAGAGCACGATACCTATAGGCCCTTAAGCTAATAAAATAACCCTTAAACTAGGATACCTAGCTAACTAAGTATAATTAGGTAGCTATAGAAGCAGAGACGAACAATATCGCCGAAGTATAATTAATCTATAATACTATAAAGGACTTCCTAACTGCGATTATAAAGGCTGCTCCCACTTGGGGTGTGTCCTTTTAAGAAACTAGACGCCGAGACGCAGATATAACAAGAAAGGAGATAATAAAACGCTTCTAAGAACATATGGCAATACTCTACCTAATCAAGGGCAAACAGCATAGGGGCGCCTTTGCTACTGGTAAGCTATCTCTCGCTACTAGTGGTGTATCTACCCTGGGCACTGACAGGGACGCCTCTTACGCTGTCGAAGACGCGCTATCTTCCACGAATAACTAACGTGGACAGGGGAGACCTCGACAAAAACGATCCTTTAGTTAAAGCACTATATCTAAGTAGTCTTTAATAAAGGATATAATAGTAGTTAAAGGCAAAAAATGCCCTGCTTATAAATAAAGGCATAGTCTAAAAGACTGCTTCTACGCATATCTAGATCATGCACTAGAGTGGTTTAGGCCACGACCTGGCTTTGCAGATATAGTATAATACAGAATCTAAAATGATTTACATCTACAAGATGAGATGAGGAAGGTGAAAAGACTAAAGTCTTAAACACCTAGAATTAAATTATCACATACTCCTACTCTAACTCGAATCACTAAGGCTAATGATAAGTAACTAAACGGACGTAAGATTACTAAAATCCTAGCGAGCTTCTAAGCCGCATCCTTTTATAATAAATTAAACACGTACCTATTGCGATGCTTAGCCATACTTAATTTAGGCATAACCTGCTATATCTTTAACAACATCAATTGCTTTGTCTTATACCGGCCACCGGCGTCAGGAGACTTTATATGGGTAGGGAATATACAAATATAGATCTAAGGATACAGGACTATCTATCTTAACGTATAGAGTGTAAGCGGCAATTAAATAATATAGCTAGACAATGTTACCTATTACCCTAATTTGCTTTATAATCTTGTATCGTTTTAATTACTCTAGAGGCAAGGCCTTTGGTGGGATATAAGGGTAGACCTAATAACTCTAAAAAGAAGAGATAATACTATGCTAGTAGAACTTTAAGAGTTGCACGGATAGTAGGTGCTAGAATATAGAATAAGGCTAGTAGGTAGTATTCCTACTAATGCTACGCACGCCACTCACAAGACTAACACACGCACTAAACAAAGACCGTAGAAGGCAAACGCGTGGATCTAGCACTAACAATTAGGCTATTTAGGCCCTTAGGCCCTTAAACACCTCGTGTAGTAATCTAAGGGAGTGAGGATTAAAGGCCTCCCTATGGTTAAATGTGACGCCTGCGGCAAAGCAAAACTGAAATAGTAAATACGCTAGCAAGCTAGGGAGCAAACTAAAGGCCCTGGCGAGCGAGTCGCAATAGACTTTCACGACTACAAAGCAGACAGCTTAATAAGAGAGAAGAGCTAAATACTAATTACTAACTAATTCTCTAGCTTCGCATAGGACTACTACTTTAAGGATAACCGCCTAGCACGCTTAATTATTAAATTACTTAGCACCTTTATATAGTTTATAAAAGTACAATACAACATTATAGTAAAAGTAATTAAATCTAATAACAAGATCTTCTTTATTAAGGTAGACGTTAAGAAGTGGTGCTTAGCGTAAGGTATTAAGATTAAGCCTTTAGCACTAGATACTTAAGCACAAAATAGAGGAGCTAAACGCTTAAGGGGTGTAATTAAGAAAAAAGCGCGCGCAATATAACTTAACTCTAACCTACCCTAGTAAATGTAGCCTAAGATCACCCAAGCCGTAGTCTACCTATACAATCGAACGCCGAACTACGCTAATCGATGGCAATCTCTATATAAAGTGTTCTTTATAACAGTAGCCTTTCAGAACGGCATTATCACCCAACTAAAGAAGCCTAATTAAGCTTACTTAAAAGCCTATAGCTACAAGACCTTTGCTATAACTAATAACACTAAACGTGGCAAGAGTAAGCTCTAGCGACTAGATCCTAAAGCATAGATAGGTTATTTAGTTAGCTATAAATTAACCAATATCTAGAGAATATAGATTCCCTCTCTAGCAAAGACAATTAGTACTCGCGATGTAATTTTCGACGAGGATACTATATTCTTAGGTAAAACTAAAGACCTGGTGGACAACCTTATGCACAACACATTAGAAGAAATAGTAGCCTAGGTGTAATTAGTAGAGCTACCTTCTTTACCTTAACAAGAGCAAGCCACCGAGTCCTTCTTTAAGGATAAGATAATTAGTAAAGCGCTAGAGGAAGAGGTTAAAAGCGCTCTTAAGTATAATTAAGGCAAGAGAGCTAGGTACAAATATCTAACGCCTCTATTAACACCGCCACTAGTAACACTCCTTGCACAACTAATGGCAAGAGGCGATTAAGCTAGACCACCCTAAAAGTTGCAAACAGGGCAGTTGTAAACAAGCGTATAGGCCGCAGCCTTTATAGCAGGCACTAAAGCTAGTAGTAACGGCAAATACGAAGGCAAGGTTCTCGATAAGGCGTAGCTTTAATAAATAATTATATTAGGCAAGAAGCTATATCGAAGCGTGCTTCTAGAGCCACCTACATGCTAAAGCAAGCTCGAAGATTACCCTCTTTATAATATGTAAAAGGAAGCAGAACGTTCCTATCTACAAAGCCACAAGGAAATAAAGTCTTAGAGCGAGGTCGCAGTAGCTCTAGTAAAGGCAGTAGGCTATCAAATCCTTGACTATATATAGGTATACACCTACAAGTTTAATAAACACTATTAACTATAGAAGTGCAAGGCAAGGCTAGTGGTGCGGGGTAATTAATAGTAGCACCTAACCTCGCAAGAAACCTACGCTATAATACTTACAGGACAATCCTTTCGTATACTTATAGCGATTATAGCTTAGTTTAACCTAGAGCTTATCTAACATAACGTTACGAACGCGTTTGTTTACGTAAAGCTAGACAAAGAAATCTACATAAGAATGCCCCGCGGATACTCGCGAGCAGGCACAGTCCTTAAACTATATAAAGTACTATATAGACTGCGCATATCTCCACTGCTCTGGCAAAGAGAGTTTACATTAACGCTCCGTGA
The DNA here is from genome assembly GCA_010015655.1 of Bimuria novae-zelandiae CBS 107.79. Classification (NCBI taxonomy): domain Eukaryota; kingdom Fungi; phylum Ascomycota; class Dothideomycetes; order Pleosporales; family Didymosphaeriaceae; genus Bimuria; species Bimuria novae-zelandiae. The sequence continues at coordinate 243,167 of ML976693.1, forward strand.
TATTAGCTTTAAAACAGTGCCCTACGAGCCATGCTGCCTTATTAAAGACGGCATTATTATCTTCTTCTATATAGATAATCTTATCATCGCCTATTAGAAGAATCACGAGTCTGTAGCAAAAGTAGCTATTAAAAAGATAAGAACTAAATTTACCCTTACTAGCGGGAAAGACCTGCAATAGTTTCTAGGAATTAAAATTATTAGGGACCGCTTAAATAGAAAGATCTGGCTTTTACAAGTATTATACATTGACAAAATATCGCGCCTTATCGATCACTATGAAATTCGCCACAATACCCCAATGGGTTCAATCGAATTACTCCCAAGAACAGGACTAGCTAGTAAGGGTGAGATTAATTAATACCAGCGCAAAGTCGGATTAATTCTCTATACTATAGTTATAACTCGACTAGATATCGCCTTTACAAGCTCTAGATTATCACAATTCTTATCTAACCTAAGCGAAGAGTATTAAGCGGCTGCTAACTAAGTTCTCCTCTATCTTGCTAATACCAAATTACTAGGTCTTTAGCTTAGGGGTGTAGATACTCTAGAAGTAGCAAGCGACGCATCCTTTATAGATAATACACTTAATTGCAAGAGTTTACAAGGATACATTATTAAGCTATTTAGCGGCCTAATTGCCTAGAAAGCAAGCAAGCAAGATACAGTCACTACATTAATAATAAAGGCCAAACTTCTAGCGCTTTCACAAGTGGCTAAGGAGGCCATTTTTACTTCACGATTACTCTAGGAGCTCCAGATCGCTATAAGCAATCACCTAATTACAATTAACTACGATAATTAACAAACTATTTGCCTAATTACTAAAGAGATCGCAAAGCTGTAGACTAAGCTCCGCCATGTAGATATCCACAATCACTAGCTAAGACAAGAAGTTACACTTAGGAAAATCAAGGTAGACTATTAACGCTTAGAGGACATGGTTGCAGATAGACTTATAAAGGCCCTACTAGTAAATAAATAGAGCAAGTTTCTAAATAAGCTAGGACTTAAAGATATATTAGACAAGATTACTAATTAAGAGGTTGCCCTGCAGGATCTACAGCAGAGGATAGAGGCCTTTAAGTTAGAATAATAAATAGATAAATAATGCGAAGGTCTAGCTTGAGGATAAGCCCAAGCCAAGGGGGTGTGTCCGATTATATGGCCTCTATCTGTTGTGGATATGAGGCTGGAGCACTCTCTCTTTTGTACTATTCTAAATAGGGCTAGCGCTGTAGCGGCACTTATTTAGAGCCTCGCACACATCTGCATTTTAGACACAGACAGAACACGAACATCATCAATTAATTATCACATCTATTAAATTCTCATCATTGCATTATCTTAAAGTGACAGAACACTATCAAATCTGACAGGAACATAAACTACCCCAACTTTTAACGTGCTATAACGCCACTAACATGAGCTTAATTACGACTGTAATTAAAGAAACAGAATTGCTAAGGCCTAGAGAATTATTTTCTTATACTAAAGTAGCTAGCAAGCATAGCGTTAATTAAAGTACGCTATTATAAAGGTACTAAGTAATTTAAACGTCGCGTACTACTATAGGGTTTAACTAACAGAAACTTAGTCCCTAGTAAAAGCAGGAGCTTATTACCTATATAGAAGGGCTTACCGCGCGTCACTTGCCACCTATAAGAGAGATAATACGAAATTTCGCGTTAATAATAGCCAAGGAGCTAGTAAGCGAGAGCTAGGTTACGCGCTTTATTAACTAATATAGTATCTATCTAATTTCTCGATAGGCAGTTGGTATGGACAGTAATTGCTATAATACTAACTTAGGGGATAAATATAGCCTATATTTTAACTTCTTACGTAATAAAATAAAGGAATACGACATTAAGCCTTGTCACACGTATAATATAGATAAAAAGGGCTGCTTGATTAGTATTATTAGTAGATCAAAACAGGTGTTTAGCAAACGAATGTGGGAAAAGAAGGAGGTTAGAGTATCTCTCTAAGATGGGTCTCGTGAATAGATTACTATCCTAGCATGTGTATGCGCGGATAGAGTAGCCTTACCACTAAGCCTTATCTATTAGGCTACTAACAAGGCTATACAATTAAGCTAGGTTAAGAATATTAAGACAGGAAAGCATGGCGTGCACATCACCTTATCGCTGTTAGGCTAGATAAATAACGATATTAGCCTTGCCTGGCTTAAGCAGGTGTTTGATCGCTATATAAAGGTAAAAGCTTGATAATCCTACCAGCTACTTATCCTTAATGGCTATGGATCCCATGTTACTATAGATTTTATTAACTATTATAATTAGAATAGGATTCTCCTAGCCATCTTACCCCCTTATTTAACCTACACCCTTTAGCCGCTTAATGTAGTGCTCTTTAAGCCTCTCTTATTAGCCTACTTAGCTAAGCTCATAACCTACCTCTAAAAGAGCCAAGACCTACTCTTAATTAAGAAAGGCGACTTCTTCCCCCTTTTCTAGAAAGCGTGGATAAGCTCCTTTAAGGAGGAGATAATACTTAAGTCTTTTAAAGCAACTAGTATATTACTATTTAATCTAGAGATTATACTTAAAAGGTTTACTAACACCACCCTAGATAAGCAGGTATCGCGAGAGAGCTCTACGTTAGCACTTAGCGGATCTAACTAGCGTAAACTAAATCGCCTTGTGCGATCTGTAGTAGAGGACTAGAGTAGTAAGGACGCGCAGAAGCTTAGTCGCTTACTCTACTATATCTTTGTTTAAAACAAGCTCCTTCGCCATGAAATTAACGGGCTAAAAGAGGCGCTATTAATTAAGAAAAGGTATAAGAAGAAGGGCAAGCCTCTTAACCTTTAGCAACGTTAAGAATACTATAGAGATATAGTTTTCTAGTTACTAAGGAAGGTTAAGGAGGCACGTGTACGTTAGTCTATAAAGGAGCAAGAGGAGAAGGAGCGGAGACTTTAAAAAGCTAAGATAGCTAAGTTAAGGAAGGTAGCTAAGCTATGCAAGAAGAAGATTATAGAGGAAAAGCGTGTGGCGCGGGAGGCAGCCAAGATAGCTAGAGAGAAGAAGAGGGCTAAGAAGGCAGCAGAGCGTGCTCGCGAAAAGGAGGCTCGTAACGCAGTAAAAGCTCTACAATCTGCCCAAAAGGGTAAGAGAAAGGCCTCTCAGCTATCTACACAGAGCAACAAGCGTTAGAAACGTATAGTTAACGCTGTACTTACTATAGACGCCTTAGGTGCCGCATTAGCAGCTCTAACTAAAACTACGCGGCGCAGCCACAACGTTAAGCTTCTATATAAATATAAATAGTGTAGGTTAGTCGCAAGCATTAATGTAGCACTCTACTATAAAATAGTGTAATAATAGCAATTGTGTTAGATATACAGCGTTATTTTAATTAAGGTGTTATAGTGTTTAGCGGGGCGTTAACTGAATCCGGGCGTTGAGTGCACGGACACGTTAAGCCCTAAGGAAACTAGCCTGTTTCGAACTTCTGCTACTTGTGTAGCTTATAGGTAATGTTAAAACATCGGTGCCAGCCATTCTATTTGTAATACTTAGCCTAATAGGCTAGAAAGTGTTTATAGTAGTTATTAGGCACGCTGCACTAGCTCTGCTTTAGCCTATAGTGTTCTAAACCTCCTGGGAAATAGGAGGCCTTAACTCTAGCCCTAAAGTGTTATCGGCATCCTTTGCGCGTGCATTGCCACCACTTGGCGTATTTATGTCGTTCCTATATCGTAATCTGGCGTAGGTATTGCTTTGGGCGCCCCTATAACTTCTCTGCTAGCCAGTAGGCGTCCCATGCGTGTGCCCCCTGGATAATCACTTTCGCCTCACACTGAGATAATTAATGTAGCGTACTACTACACATCTAGTAGGTGTCGTCGGCCAGTCTTTAGAAGATCTAATACTTAGAAAGGGTCTTTTATTCCTCTTTCTCTTTTATTAACTCTAGAATCTCTTGCGTAAGATCCACTTCGTTAGCTTCTACCAACGTAAGGGTGATTATGGCCACTTGTAGGAGATTAGTCGTATTAACCTTAGTCTCCTGACCGTCGCAGTCTTTGGCGAAGTGGCCTTGTTTACTATATTGAAAGTAGGCTTTATCCTTAAACCTCTATTCTCGCTCTTCTTACAAGATGCCGTTCTTGCCCTAGTAACTTTTCTTTAGTCTATACGGCTGTTTTCCCTTGCTATTTTTCTTTTTGTACTATTAGGCTTCGTTAGTTATAATAACAATCTCCGTCCTGGTCTCTTCTTACAGGCCTAGATCGATTCTCTTTTCTAGTAAGTAGCCTAGTACCATGCTGTTTTTCTAGCTTGCGTTTATACAGGCGATTATCTACTTTAATTACATTGTTAATAAGTTCTTCTAGGTTGTCTACTTTTCCTTAGTAGACCAATTTGTCTTTAACTAATTCTTTTAGTCTATTATAGTAGGCGATTATGAGTAGGGCTTCCCCCCATTTGTCAAGTTCTGCCATAACCTGTTTAAACTCTAGCGTATAGAGTACCGCCGATTTCTCCTAACGTAGACGCTAGAGGCGTATTTCGGCTTAATGTCCTTTATTAATAGTGCCAAACATTCCTTTCACGGCCTTATAGAAGGATTCCTAGTCCTTAAAAGCGTCTTTAGTGGCGTCTAAATTACAATCCTCCACTTTACTATTCTCGAGGAAATTATTAATTATTAGTCTTACCTATATAGCTGCTTTGTCTTGCATGTTTATACAGGTAACTAGGATCTTATCTTATTCCGTGTTAAACTTCCCTGGGTTGTAGCAGATAAACAGTTCTATCTAGATTAGGAACGTTCCTGGGTGACCCTTTCTAGAGTAGGGTTTAGGCTTTAAGACCTTTAGTTAATATTTTGTATTTTCCTATTGGCTTATCTTCTCGCTTATCTGGTTAATAATTTCCTGTAACTGGGCTATCTAAGCCACTTATTTAATAACTATCTTTCCTAGGGTCTTTTCCTTAGGTGCCGGAGCTACGGTGGTCGAACTAGGTCCTGCCATTATACCGTAAGGTAGTTAAAGTGTTATAAGGCTCTCACACCTTATTCTAATTTAGGTTAGGGTAGTAAGGTATCGTGGTGCTTCACGGATTATTTAGTAGTACAAGTTAATGCGACACTTAGCGCGAGGCTAGACAATCTAATCTTATAATAAAGTAAGATAACTATTAGTCTATATAGAAGAACGTACTCGCACAGAAGATATGTAAGTTAACTATAAGAAGCATAATAAAGGAAACTATCCTATATATATATCCGCATGCTTAGTTACTTAGTACTACTAATTAACTAAACAGTCACGTGCCTTGCTTCGTTGCTTAGTACCACTAATTAACTAAGCAGTTACGTGACCTTAAGGTTAGCTCCTTGGCGCACTTGTTAACCCGTTCCTCGGTCACCTATCCTTATAAGCGCCCATTCCCCCATTATCCTGTTCTGGTTCGTAACACTAGTCTTTTTATATACTTAAGTAAGTTATATTTTTATTAGTTATTTAGTTTATAGTTATTATAATACTTAATATATTAAGAGACCTACACACTATAATACGCGCGCGATAATGTTATACGTAATAAATTTTTTTTTATAATATTTTTATAAATAAGTTTATTACCTAGCTTTTATTTATAGATTTTTATAAGCGTAGCTTATAATTCTAGCATAGTGTTAAGTTATTACGCGTTAAAATATTATATAGATGTGGTGCGCTGGACGTTTAGTAACTCTGGGCGTTCGGTGCACGGACACGGTACGCGTGCCATCTCAACGAATTGGACCAGGATCCGAAACAGGGGCCTGCAGACAAGTAACCAACTCAACGCATTATAACTCCACCACTATAGCACTAATTAATAATGCGATTATAGCATATAATACGTAAAAACTAAGAAAAAAAACTTTTATATAGATAATTCGCGAAAATGTTTAGTGTAAGCGTAACTATAATATGCCGTAGATAGTAGGGTAGTTAGTAGTTTAAAACTACTAAAGATTTTAACTAACGCGCTTTTAGCCTATAATAAAAGTAGGCCCTTTTATAGTATATTAATAAGCTTATAGAGCGTAGGCTACCTCTTATAAAAAAGATAATATATAATTTTGCCTTAGTTATTACCTACTAAAAATTTTTAGAGTCTTAAGTATCACGCTTCCTTTACTAAAATAATAACTATATTATCTTAAAATAGAGTAAAATAATAGACGCTATTCGCTACTACGCTAACTCCTACCTTAAATATAGGCTCTATTATGATCTTGTTCACGAGAAGATGGCCCAGTACAACATTTAGGCATGTAACATATACAATATGGATAAGAAGGGCTTCCTTATAGGCATCTTAGGACGCTCCAAACGCCTCTTTAACCGTGAGTTATGGGAGAGAAAAGAGGTAATAGTAGCTCTCTAGGATAGAGAGAGAGAATTTGTCACTTGCTTAACAATAATTTATGCTAATAGAAGTGCTCTACCACCTGGCCTTATCTTTGCAGCTTTGGGTGGTTTAAGAGACACCTAGGTTGTTAGTATAGAGGCTAGAAAACATGACATTTTCTGCTCTACCTCGCCTATAGGATAGAGTAATAATGAGATAGGCCTATCCTAGCTTAAATAGGTGTTTTAACAGACTATAAAAAAGAAGATACTTAGAGATTACTATCTTCTTATTATAGATAGTCATAATAGTTACCTTATAATAGATTTTATTAATTATTACGAATTCCACTATGTTATCCTAGCTATATTAATACCTTACTCTACCTATATACTTTTACTACTTAATATAATAATATTTAAGTCTCTTTTATTAGCTTACTTTAAGGCGATTAATAACTGTCTCTAAACTACTTAAGGGCTAATTCTTATTAATAAAAGTAACTTTTTATTTTATTTTTCTAGCAGGCCTAGGTCTCCTCTTTTAAAAAAGATATAATTTTAAAGGCCTAAAAGGCTATAAGTATATAGTTTTAAACGCTTTAACTATAACTTTTATAATAAGAGTAAGGCCGTAGAGAACTCTTTAGTAGCTATTTGTAACGAGGTAGGCACGGTCGAACACGTGGCCTTCTCTCGCTTATAGAGGTTCCGGCTAGGCTAGGATCAAACACTAGCGCTAGTGGCTGACCCTAGCATATCCTATATATATTATACTATACGAGTAATACTTGGCTTAAGTATTCTCGTGCGTACCTTTTGGTGCAGGTGAGGAAGTCACATAGTATTGGCTTAGTAAGTGGGGCGCTTACCTCATTACACTTGTCAGATTAAAGGGTGTTTTTGATGAGATGGAAAAGTAATTGATTCTTCTTTTTCATGTGTCTTTGCAAGAATGTAAGGCTCTTTTATCCTTACGTCTCACGTTAAGACGCTAATCTATTTCCGTTGAGTAAGGAGAGTCGCCCTTTGTCCCGCCCGGAATCGTGCGGATAAACTAGACTGCTGGCAAAGTCTCTTTGTATAGGGTTGCGCCAGCTACCTTCGTGTGTGCAAGGGGCCATGTAATTAGACATACCCCCTTAGCTTAGGCTTATCCTTAAGCTGGAGACCATTTGTTAGTGATCAGATAGTCCTATCTTAGTTTAATCTTAAAGGCCTCTATCCTTTGCTCTAGCTCGAGCAGATTAACTTCTTTATTTGTAATCATGTTCTTAATCTCTACAAGTCCTAATTTATCCAGGAACTTGCTCCACTTATTAGCTAGCAGGGCCTTTATAAGTCCATCCGCAACCATATCCTCCAATTATTAATAGTCTACCTTAATTGTCCTAAATGCAACTTCTTATCTTAGCTAGTAATTATAGATATCAACATAACGGAGCTTCGTCTGCAGCTTAGTAATCTCTTTAGTAATAAGTTAGATTGTTTACTAGTTATCGCAATTAATCGTGATAAGGGAATTGCTAAGGTTAATCTTCAGCTCCTTTAGTAATCGGGATATAAATAAAGCCTCCTTCGCCACCTGTGATAGTGCTAGTAATTTAGCTTTAGTTATTAATATAGTAACTATGTCCTGCTTGTTTGCTTTCCAGGCAATTAGGCCGCTAAATAGTTTAATAATGTATCCTTGCGAGCTCTTGCGGTTAAGCGTATTATTAGCAAAGGACGCGTCACTCGCCACTTCTAAAGTATCTATACCCCCAAGCTAAAGGCCTAATAATCTAGTATTAGCAAGGTAGAGGAGAACTCGATCGGCAGCTACTTGGTGCTCTTTACCTAGGTTAGATAAGAATCGTGATAATCAGGAGCTTATAAAGGTAATATCTAGTCGCGTGGTCACTATAGCGTAGAGGATTAATCCTATCTTTCGCTAATATCGATTAACTTTAGCCTTGCTAGCGAGCCCTAAGCGTGGGAGCAGTTCGACTACTGCCATTAAGGTATCGTGGCAAATCTTATAGTAATTAATAAGGCGCGATATTTTATCGATGTATAAGGCTTATAAAAGCCAAATCTTTCTGTTTAGGCGATCCCTAATAATTTTAATCCCTAAGAACCACTACAGATCTTTCCCGCTAGTAAGGGAGAACTTAGTACTTATTTCTACTATAGCTCCTTTAGCTGCGTGCTCTTAATTCTTGTGGTAGGCGATAATTAGGTTGTCCACGTAAAAGAAAAGAATAAGGCCATCTTTGATAAGACAACATAGCTTATAGGAGACTATAGTGAAGCCCATGTTGCGGAGCGTAGATGTGAACTCCCTCTGCCATAGTAATAGAGAGATACGTAATCCATAGAGCGCCTTATGCAATTGCAGGACTGTGCCTACTCGCGTATATCCGCGGGGCATCCTTATGTAGATCTCTCTATCGAGCTTTGCATGTACGAAGGCGTTCGTGACGTCGTATTAAATTAGTTCTAGGTCAAATCGTGCAGCTATTGCCATAAGCATGCAAAATGATTGTCCTGCCAGCGTTACGGCATAGGTTTCTTGTAAATTAAGGTGCTGCTATTAATCGCCTCGCACCACTAATCTTACCTTACATTTTTATAATTAATAGTGCTTATTAAACTTATAGGTATATACCCACATGTAGTCGAGAATCTAATAACCTAATACTCTTATTAGAGCTACTATAACCTTACTCTAGGACTTTATTTTCTTGTAGCTCTAGAGATAAGATCGCTCGGCTTCCTTCTATATATTATAGAGTAGGTGATCCTCGAGCTTGCTTCGACATGTGGGTGGCTCTAGGAGTACACTTTAATGTAGTTTCTTGCCTAATATAATTATTTGTCGAAGCTACGCCTTATCGAGAGCCTTGCCCTTGTATTTGCCGCTACTACCGGCTTCGGTGCCTGCCATAAAGGCTGCGGCCTATAGGCTTGTTTATAACTGCCCTGTTTATACTACTAGCAATAGTTTAAGCTAATTATCTCCTGCTATTAATTATGCAAGGAGTGTTACTAGTAGCGGCGTTAAGAGAGGCGTTAGATATTTGTACCTAGCTTTCCTATCTTACCTATACTTAAAAGCTCCTTTAACCTCTTCCTCTAACGCTTCACTAATTATCTTATCTTTAAAGAAGGACTTAGTGGCTTGCTTTTATTAAGGTGAGGGAGGTAACTCTACTAATTATACCTAGGCTACTATTTCTTCTAATATGCTGTGCATAAGGTTATCTATTAGGTCTTTAGTTTTGCCTAAGAACATAGTATCCTCGTTAAATATTACGTCGCGAGTACTAATTGTCTTTGCTAGGGAGGGGATCCATATCCTCCAGATATTAGTTAATCTGTAGCTAACTAGATAGCCTATCTAAGCTTTAGGGTCCAGCCGTTAGAGCTTGCTCTTGCCACGTTTAGTATTATTAGTTATGGCAAAGGCTTTACAGCCATAGGCTTTTAAGTAAGCTTAATTAGGCTTCTTCGGTTAAGTAACAACGCTATTCTAAAGAGCTACTATCGTAAAGAACACTTCGTATAGTAATCGCTATTAATTAGCGTAGTTTAGGGTTTAATTATAGAGGTAGACTGCAGCTCGGGTAATCTTAGGCTATATCTACTAAGGTAGGTTAGAGTTAAGTCGCATCGCACGCGCTTTCTCCTTAATTACACCCCCTAAGCGTTTAGCCCCTCTATTTTATGCTTAAGTATTAGGTGCTAAAGGCTCAATTCTAATGCCTTATGCTAAGCACTACTTCTTAACGTCTACCTTAATAGAGAAAATCTCGTTATCGGATTTAATTACTTTTACTATAACATTATATTATACTCTTATAAATAGTATAAAGGTGCTAAGTTACTTAATAATAGATCGTGCTAGGCAATTATCCTTAAAGTAGAAGTCCTATGCGAAGCTAGAGAATTAATTAGTAATTAGTATTTAGCTTTTCTCTCTTATTAAGCTATCTGCTTCGTAGTCGTGAAAATCGATTGCGACTCGCTCACCAGGGCCTTTAGTTAGGTCTCTAGCTTGCCAGCGTATTTGCTATTTTAGTTTTACTTTGCCGCAGGCGTCACACTTAATAGTGGGTAGGCCTTTAATCTTCACTCCCTCAGATTGCTATACGAGATGTTTAAGAGCCTGAGGGCCTAGATAGCCTAATTATTAGTGCCAGGTTAATGCATCTGCCCTCTATGGTCTTCGTTTAGTGCGTGTGTTGGTCTTGTGGGTGGCATGCGCAGCTTTAGTAGGAGTACCACCTACTGGCCTTATTCTGTGTTCTAGCACCTACTGTCCATGCAACTCTTAAAGTTCTGCTAGTACAGTATTATCTCTTCTCTTTAGAGTCGTTAGGTCTGCCCTTGTGTCCCACTAAAGGCCTTACCTCCAGAGTAATCGGAACGATATAAGGTTACAGAGCAGGTTAGAGCAATAGGCGACATTATCTAGCTATATTATTTAATTACTACTTGCACTCCGTACGTTAAGATAGACGCTCTTGTATTCTTTAATCTATATTTGCATATTCCCTGCCTATATAAAGTCTCCCGGCGCCGGTGGCTGGTAGGAGACAAAGCGATCAATATCGTTAAAAATATAGCAAGTTATGCCTAAATCAAGTATGGCTAAGCATCGCAATAGGTACGTGTTTAGGTTAGTGTAGATGGATGCGGCTTTAAAGCTCGCTAGAATTTCAGTAATCTTACGTCTATCTAGTCACTTATTATTAGCCTTAGTAATTTAAGTTAGAGTGGGAGTATGCGATAATTTAATTCTAGGTGTTTAAGACTTTAGTCTTTTTACTATTCTTAACTTCTCTTAGAAGTTGGTATCATGTTCTAGCCTAAGCTTAACCAGCTTTACCATAAGAGGGTTCGCTCTAAACTAGTCTAGCTACTTGTCTAGAAAGGCATAGAAACAGTCTTAAAGACTATAGCGTAGTTCACAAGCAGGGTAATAATTACCACTAACTACTATTAGCTTAAGGCTCTAAGGCGACTGCTTAGATTTAGTACGTTAATTATTATTTTATTATTTATAATTCTAAAATCTTCCCTAACTTTTAGATAATGCTGCTTTATCCACAAGAGAGGCGTCCCTGTCTGTGGCCTAGGTAGATTTACCACTATTAGCGAGAGATAAACCTGCAGTAGCAAAAGCGCCTTTTTATTTGCCCTTAATTAGGTGCTGCAGGATCATGTGGTCTCGGAAGAGTTTTATTATATTCTTTCGTAAGACAGCTGCATCTCTGCTTCCATGTTGCTAGAAGGTCGTTACCCACATAGGTGCGATATAGACAACTGCCTTTATAAAGTCTTCTTTAACTAAGTCTAGCCTTTAAAGCTCTAGGACCTGATTAGTCTCTACTTCTATAGCTGCCTAATCGTACTTAGATAGCCATGTAGCCCATAATCTAACTATTCTTATTAGCTTAAGGGCTTCTTAGTATCTTGCCCTTGCTCGTTGATGTTTGTCTTAATAGTCAACCCTAACTATAATCGTGAGGTTATTAATCCATTACTTTATTATACCTCTAGGGATGTAGCAGTTACTCTGCAAGTGTACGGAGATTATTAATTAGAGAAAGGTGACCACCTTATTAAGGTCTGCCTCTTATTCTTGGTAGTCTTGGTCTGTAATCTTATAGATCTCGAGCCGTTCTTTATAATAGTCGCTATTATCTTTGTATGCTTTCGCACCTGCCGTTGATAGATGGGATGGCAATATTGGCACGTTATTCGGGTTCGCGGTTATATAGGCGGCGCTTAATTGGTAGTTACTTATTAGCGGCGGCACCGGCATCGCGGGTTTCTGTTTTGGTTTATCTATTAGCGCTGGGTCAATAATATTCTAGACCTTTAGGAATTGGCATCTTGTTTTAAGCTGTTTTAGCCATGGCGTGTAATTTGTGTAATTGGTTAGGATAACTGTAGGATCTCTAAGGGTCGATAGAGCTATTATGATTGGCTTAATTAAGGTAGTATCAGTTAAGGCAGTGAGACTCTTAATTATTAGATTAAAGGGTGTTTTTAATAAGATGGAAAAGTAATTAATTCTTCTTTTTTATGTGTCTTTGCAAGAATGTAAGGCTCTTTTATCCTTACGTCTCACGTTAAGACGCTAATCTATTTCCGTTAAGTAAGGAGAGTCGCCCTTTGTCCCGCCCGGAATCGTGCGGATGAACCGGACTGCTGGCAAAGTCTCTTTGTGTAGGGTTGCGCTAGCTACCTTCGTGTGTGCAAGGGGCCATGTAATCGGACAACACTATTAAGGATAACTTCTAGTAAGTGCAGTATCTCTTACGTATTATAGTAAAAGATCTAGCTTTAAATAAGGCTAGATCTCTCTCTTTTACTATTTATAAACTTTAAGCAGACAAGGATATAGCTAAGTATAAAAGTAAGTAACTTTAAAACGCTTTTTAGCTCTAGTTAAGGTATAAGGAGTAAAGTAAGCCTTTTAACTTATAATAATAATAATAATAATAATAATATAGTAAAGTAGTCCTTTAGTCTCCTTATAAGATTAGAGAGGTAAACATACGTTTAGTTATTAAAGTAAAAGATAAAGAGTAAGAGAAAATTATAATTATTTAGCGTAAAATTAATAGAGCTAGTAATAAGCTTACTAAAGAGAAAGAGGCTAAAAAAAACGTATTAAAAAAGAAAAGTTTTAAAAAAGAAAGAAAAATAAGAGGGCTATAAAAGCTAAAAATACTAAGCTTATAAAAGCGTAAAAATAACGGGATAAAAAGACTATAACTTTATAAAACCTATTATAATAGGTAAATAAGCCTAAGGGAAAAGCCTTATATAAAGTTTTATTAAATTTAGTAAAAAAGCGTTATATTATAGCTTTTAATAGTAGTAAGGGCCTAGTATCCTTAGCACCTAAACTACTACTAAAACTAGCTAAAAGTAGCTACCTAATTAAGCTTTTAGTAAAATATAAATAGTATAAATTAATCGTATTATCCTATATATTACTACACCTTAAGATCTTGTGATAATAGCTATTGTATGTGGCTCTACAGCCTCATTTTTGCTGATAGGCAAATGTGGGTTGGGTGGGTCGCTGCGCGCACGGGCACAGTAGAAACGGGTATGCTAATTGCTAAAAGTGTGCGCAACGGTCGTCCGAATTAGACACTAGTCGCTCGAGACATAGTAACAAAATCTTGGACACTGGCGAAACGCATGATGTATAGCTAGTCGATTGGTGTAGAGAAAAGAGAAGAGAGATGAGAGGCTGGATTCGGTGTAACGTGCCCGTGCGCAGCGCGCACGGATTCGCAGCGCGCACGCCGAAACGCCATCTGCTCAATCTCAAGAATGAGGCTGTACAACGCCACACAATAGCTTAATACTAATAAGACTATAGTGTTGCAGTAATTAGATGCTTGCGATTAACTTATGCTATCTATATTTTTGTGGAAGGTTAACGTTGCGCCCTTGCGATGTGACCTTTAGTAGAGCAGCTAATAGAGGAGATATAACTACATCGCGAGCTCTATCCTCTATTACTCGTTTTTAACGCTTATTCTTAGAGGAGGGCGCTTAGGAGGCTTTACGCTTATATTATTAGGTTTATTAAATAGTTTTTTCCTAGTATTAAGCTTTAACTTTACGTGCGCGTTTAGCTACTTTCTTAGCTTACTTAAGCTCCCTTATCTCCTTTAGCCTTTACCTCTCTATACGCTTCTCTTCGAGCTTAACTTAACGCTATAGTTAAGCCTCTTTACGCTGCTTTTTAGCCTATGCTTTTTAGAGTTTCCCCTCTATATTATCTCGCTCTTATACTACTTCTCTAGCTTAAGCCTTACGCGTCTTGCAAGGAGACTAAAAGATAGCGCTACTATAATATTCCTAGCGCTATTAAAAGTTAAGGACGTTGCTCTTCTTCTTATACTTTTACTTATGCTAAAGAGCCTTTATTAAGCCCTTATTTTTATGCTTTAAAAGCTTATTCTGCACAAAGAGATAGTAAACGCTTAAACGTAGCTTTCTTGCCTTATACTAATAGTTATTATTAATAGTAACTTAGACTAACCAATCGAGCTTTCTCTAATTACTATTAGAGAGCCCTAATAATAAGCTTCGCTTAGTTTCTGGCGTACTCGCGAATCTCTTAAGGATAACGTTAGGATCTATTAGCTATATACTAGTAGCTTTAAACGCTTTTAATATAGTTAATTGCTTAAACGAGGCCTGCTAAGCTCTTTAGAACAGTGGGAAGAAGTCTCCTTTCTTAATTAGAATAAGGTCTTAAGCTTTATATAGATAGTTAGTGAGCTCGTTAGAGTAGGCTTAAGAGAGTAGCTTAAATAGTGCTATATTAAGCGGCTAGAGCGTATAAGTTAAATAAGGAGGGAGGACTATTAGGAGTATCTTATAGTAATTATAGTAGCTAATAAACTTCATCGTAAGATAAGATCTATAGCTATTAAGGATAAATAATCTCTATCTACCTAATTACTGCTTTATACAGCGATTAAACACCTGCTTAAGCCAGGCTAGCCCTACGTCATCGTTTAACTAGCCTGTTAAAGATAATAAGATAAACACCTTATGTTCTCCTGCCTTAATATCCTGCACCTAGCTTAATTGTATAGCTCCTTTTATAGTTGCGTAGATAAGGCCTAGAGGTAGTAAGCTCCTATTAGCGTAGTAGCAGGCTAGGAGTGTTAAAAACTTGCGTAATTTATCCTAGAGAGAGGCTTAAACCTCCTTCTTCTCTTATTAACGCCTGCTAAATATCCTCTTGCTTCTGCCTATTAAGCTAATTAAGAAGCCCTTCTTATCTATATTATATATATCTTAAGCCTTAAAGTGATATTTAGTGATCTTTCGATATAGGAGCTTAAAGTAAAAATAGTATTTTAACTTAGAATTAGCTAAGTGGCGCGTATAATTTATAGCGGTGGTCTACTTTAAGATAAGATAGATCTCGTGTCTGTTAATAAAGCGAGTAACCCAGCTCTCGCTAAGCTACTAATATACTACTTTAGAGGAGAAATTCCTAATTATCTCCCTCGTAAGAGGTAGGCCTTGCTTAGTAAGCTTAGTAATATACCGTATAAGCTCTAGCTCTTGATGTGGCGCGAGAGATTATTTATTAGCTATATAGTTAGCTCTTAAGCGTGAAACGCCTTAGTGTCTCTAGCTTAACGCACTTCTTAATACGTTATACTTATTAGCATATTACTAGTATATAATTTTATCTTTAAGCTCTCGCGATTTGATCGCTGCTAACGCTTTGTTAATAGCTACTATGCTGGTTGAGTTATAACGCGTTGAAGTTTGGGGGTGTTTCAGTGTTCTACGAAGGAGCTCGTTTTTATTGTGTCTCCACCCTTAGCGCGCATCGCGCGGCCCACCAACATTGATCCGCCCACCCGCCATTTTTGTATGAGAACAGGATA